>JACCIB010000959.1:0-68234 GCA_018906965.1 Philotrypesis tridentata | reverse complement strand
GAACGCTGAAAGAACGTATTTGGAGATACTTTACGCACCTCGGCACTCGACGTTACATCGATGTACTGGACAATATCGTTCAATCTTACAGTAATTCATGGCATAGTGCAATAAAAATGGCGCCATCTAGCGTTACAATGTACAATGCTGGTAGAGCGCGTGAAAATCTGACACGCCGCTATTGTGTGAAACGATTACGTCATCATCAGCCTAAATATAGTGTGGATGATTTGGTTCGAGTCAGTCGTGCACGAACAGCCTTTCGAAAATCATACGAAGGTGGCTGGACCCTGGAACTGTTTAGAATTGTAAGAGTCAATACTTTGAGACAGCCACCAGTCTACACACTCGAAGATCTGAGTGGTGAGGAGATTGAGGGTTTTTTCTACGAGCAACAGCTGAGCCGAGTGTGTAAAGATCTGTCTCACGAGACTTTCGAGGTAGACAGCGTATTGCAAAGTAGAGGCAAAGGCGCTGGAAAAGAGTATCTCGTTAGCTGGAAGGGCTATCCGGAAAAATTCAATTCTTGGGTAGCGGCAAAAGATCTCGTAAACATTAACAAGAAGAAGAAGAACAACAACAACAACAATGAGAGATGAGTTCTATATGGTTTTATCCAGCAATAGTAGTAAAAATATATATCCTGGCAATTCGACAAATCATTTTACTACCCAATTGCCTCAAAACTTCTCTCTCCGTGGCGATTGGTGTGTGGGGCTCGCTGAAATTCAAATACCTCTCACCTTCTAGCATATTTCTCTGAAAGACCTGGGAACAGAGGGTGTAGTATGCGTGAAGACGACTAAACGACAAGTTTATACGGACAATAACATAGTACGTCCCGAGAGTGTAGAGAGTTTCAGCCGCATAAAATGCGGTGTATATCGCGACATAGAGACTCTTTTGCAAGAAATAAACGATCTTGAGAATGTGAAAAACCATCTCAAATTTGAACTTCAGTGTGGCGGCTATGTACAGATCAGATGTACATGTAGCCAGGATGATTGTGTAGATTATCTCCATACATTCACATTATCCAAAAAGCTATCAAGAATGCTGGGCTTTGAAACCAGCGAATTATTGTCTTGTGATGGTGAAATGGGCAACTACATTATCGGCAGTAGACCGGCTAATCTCGTAAACCGTGTGGTTTACCGAGTGTGCTTATGATTTATAGTAGTATATGCCAGCCTTACGTAACGGGTGATATTTGTTCACGTTTATTACGTACAATACCCCTCCATCTACACGACTATGCTTACGGCCGAACACAAATTCAGAACTTTAATTCGCCAATGTATCTACCTCTGCTCACCCCGTCATTTCAGTCTATTGACATAGATATAAGGGGCGAGCAGGGGTTACCTCTACCATTCGATTACGGGACACTGACGGTGACACTTTAAACGCACCAGCTAAAATAATGCGGACACTTGACGATTTTATTAATCACCAATACATTCAGATGGGTGGTGGTGGTGGTGTTGGCGGTACCGGTGATGGCAATTACGGCTTCGACAATTACACTACGATTGATCGTAGACATTGTCAGAGTGGCGCTGGTGTTGGCAGTTTCTTGAAAGGCTTATATCGTAGCGCCCTGCCTCTGATTAAGCGTGGCGCTAAGTCTGTCGGCAGGGAGGCGGCTCACGCTAGTGCAAGAATTATGGACGATGTGTTGGGCGAGAAACAGCCTTTCAAAGAAGCGGTTAATCAGCGTTTTCGAGAGAGCGGGAATAACCTGAAACGAAAAGCCAACCAAGCGATAGACAAATTGATGATGCAGAATATCTCTGATGAGAGGGGAGAAGGTGTAAAAAAGAGTAGGGGTGTTGGATATAAGGATGGTTCCGCATCAGCAAAATCACAGTCGAAAACTGGTCGTGGTGGTGAGCGGAATACACCTACTACAAAAAAGAATAAGAAGAAGCCGACGGCTATAAAGAAGATTGTGAAAAAGAAGATTTCTGCCGTTAAGAAGCGAGACATATTTGGAAGTTGAATTTACGATTTTTCGAAATGGCTTTTTTACACACCAACTCTTGCGACTCGATAAAGTCCGAGTTGTCGCTATTTGAATTGCCACCAACACAGACGGCAATTGAGAGTTCTCATTGGGTCCTGTATAAGCCAATCTCATCGCTTGCCGATCAAGCACCAATAGAGTTTGTGATACCTGGCACTTCTGAGTATCTCGATTTAGCGCACACACTGTTAAGTTTACGTGTGAACATAGTGCGAACTACCGCACCAGACAGAGATGAGGACAAACCACCTTCTGTCGGGCCTGTAAACAACTTTATGCATTCGTTGTTTAGTCAAGTAGATATATCCTTCAATCAGAAACCCGTGTCACCACCAAATAATGCTTACGCCTACAGATGGTACATTGAGACACTATTGAATTACGGGCCAGCGGCAAAAAATTCACACTTGTCCAGCGTCTTGTGGTACGATGATACAGCCGGTAAAATGGATAATATCGATACAGATAATACAGGTTTTGCAAAACGTCAAAAAGTCATGACCGATAATAAAATTGATTTGCTGGGTCATTTGCATGTCGATGTGCTGAATATGGATAGATTGATGCTTGGCGGGGTTGAGGTACGTGTAAAACTTATACCATCTCGTGACAGCTTTTGTCTAATGGCTGAGGAGAATGTATACGTAGCCCGCATAGCTGAGGCAGCACTATTTGTTCGGCGTATCAAAATCAATCCGAGTATATCGATGCTTCATGAGAAATTTCTAGTCAAGACTACGGCAAAGTATCCGATTACTCGTGTTGAAGTGAAGAATGTAACTCTAAACAGTGGTGTGCATGGTCAATCAATCGATAATATTATTTTGGGTCAATTGCCAAAAAGAATTATTATTGGTTTTATCGAGAACCAGGCTTACAATGGTCATTCGCAACTCAATCCGTTTAATTTCAAAAACTTTAATATTAATTTTCTGTGCTTGTATGTAGATGGTGTTCAATTACCATCGAAACCATTACAGCCTGACTTTAAAAGTACAATGACATATGTGGACGCATACCACACGCTCTTCTCGGGCACGGGTGTTCATTTTTCAAATATGGGTAATTCGATATCGCGCGACGCGTATCCGAATGGCTATTGTCTTTTTGCATTTGATTTGACACCCGACTTATCGGCAAACAATGATGCTCATTGGAACTTAATTCGAAGAGGTAGTGTGAGGATTGATGTGAGATTCGGTAGCGCACTAGAAGCAGTTGTGAATTGTATTGTTTATGCTGAGTATGACAATTTGGTGGAGATTGACTCGTCTCGACAAGTTTTAGTAGATTACAGCGGTTAAAACAGATAGATGGCGTATCGAGGAAAAACAGTATAAATACGGGCCACTCTTGTCGAGTCCGGCCAGTCGTTTTATTCTCTGTAAACTGAGCAGTTGCGTCTTTACAAAAATAACAATGGATCTAATTGTTGACGTGCAATTCTTTAAGGATAACAAAGGCCGTGTAATACCGAAAGAAGTGGGTATTGTTGAGTTAAATCGAAATATTTCTGCACACTGGATAATCTCGCCTATTTGTAAAACGACATTTTTGAAAAAAGACATTTTAAAGCAGAATAACTGGTTGACGATACATCATCACGGTTTGGATTGGTACGAGGGCGACACGTGTTTGAAGAAGTTTTACAAAACTTTTCAAGATATTTGCAAGGGTGCACGTAAAATTTATGTACGTGGTGAGGAAAAAGCAAAATTGCTGAATAAACACACAACACGAGAGATTATTGATTTGGAGCGCGAAAATCAGTGTCCACCTTTTCATAAATTGTCTTATTGTGAGGTATATTGTTTACAACACACAATTAAAAATAATCACCTCCGATATAGTTGCGCACTCAACAACGCCTATACCTTGAAGCGCTGGTTAACTACACGGGGTAGCGAACTTGACATAATTACGTCATCAGAGCGTCCTTTCACGCCACCCCACAAACACACTAATAATGAACTCTGTGGATATTCTCCAGAAGCTTCGAAAGATGACGTCTCATGCGGTCGGAGTTTATCCGGCCGATCAAATTCCGATAACGTGGGTAAAATCATGTGGTTTTGTCTTTAACACAGAGAATCATAAGAGACGCGGTAGGCACTGGGTAGCGATGTATGTTACTAAAAATGGCGTTGGCTGGTATTTCGATAGCTTTGGCGCGCCACCGCGTATTCCTAATCATGTAAATCGAATCCAGAGAAACTGCAAACGGTTAAGATAGTGTAATATACCGTTGCAAAGCAGTTTTTCTAATGTGTGCGGTAAATATTGTATCATGTTTTTATATTATATGCTTAACGGTTTGGGTGTAAAGCGATTCCTTGCGAATTTCTCATCAGATTTGAGAAAAAATGATGAGATTGCTGAAAAATTTGTCGACAGATTGTAATACTATATAAAAAATGTAATGCGAGCTGAAAATGTAATAGGATATAATAAACTCTGGGTCTTTTTAAAAATGCTGTAGTTGTCAATTTTTATTGGATCCCCACTCTACGACCAAATGATTTGATTGATCTCCCACTCCTGGTGAAGATACCCTCCTTTCTATATCCCCACCGTTGAGCCACTCTAGTTTAGTATATAAGCCGGCGAACTTGCTGTCTAAAGTACACAGTTTAGTAAAGATAACTCGTTGGAAAGGAAGGAAGACGTCGTCATAATGGCAAGTCAAAAGAGACAACTTGAGAGTAAGATTGAGATGGAGAGTCGGTCCACCAAGTACCGTTGCCACCAAGTCCTACCGATGGTATATGCATTGAACAACTCTTATGAAAAATTGGTTCACGTGGGGATGGAAAATGATGCTGTCGGCTCTGGTGACTTCAACTCTGTGATACGCCTGACGAATCAAGAATTTCGCGGAGTAGCTTTCTCACTGACAGCCTGGACACTATTTCGGGAAAAATTCGATGAGATTGAACGATTCTTCCACGACTAATGGCGAGGAAATGCTGGATCATCGCATCAGCATTGATGGATATGTAGTGAGATTTATGATAAGCTACTCTGATCGAGCCTTTGAACTGGTGGACGAGACGAGCGATTGTGATCAGGGGACTGGCGAGGCCAGATTAAAAAAATTACGCAAACCTTCACTTGTATTTAAACGAGTCACGTTTGATCGTTTGAAGGCTGTGGCTAAAATTATTGACAAAAGAATTCAATATTTATTAAAAGTCAAAGACGCAATAGAAATTGTGATAAAAGAGCTGGGTAATTACAGTAGAGATGTGCTTAAAAATACCCAAGACTCCCAATACACATATTATACTGCTTACAGTGTAGAAAGTTCAATGCGCGACTTTGACGGGGCGTTGGTCGACAAAATTGTTAACAAGTTGAAAGAAAAAAATATAACCCTAATCTTAGAAGATATTCATATCATAATTTATGAATTTGTTAATTTACATTTATATAATTTAGTAACATATTTAAATACAAATAATTATAAGAAATCGAATGAATAAATTGTATCTAGTTGTAAGTACTTACTCTCAATAAATATATTTAAAACATACATACTCTCTACTTGTTGACCCCATACTCTCTATTTGTTGTTAGAAAGAGAGGAGAAGGGCAAAATGTTTTGGTAGAGGGGATTTAACCAATAATTCAAACTGAAAGCCGTCAGTTTGCCGTTGGTGTTCGTCGGGGGAGGATGCAACTTGTGAGTAGCTGTGCCTCGCCAAAGTTCCTTCCAAAATAGATGGGGACTCTACCGATTTCTCCAAAGTTCCTTCTATTTCAGAGGGGCACTTTAGCGAAAATAAAAGAAAGGAGTGGGGGTCTCCAAAGTAACTGAGGCATCTTGGGGAGTGTAAATAAAAGTAACCTTGACCATAGTGGCAGGGATCAGAAGGTCACGCAGGTCAAGGTTATTTTTATTTACATTCTCCAAGGTGCCTACATACTACTCACGATTGATTATTTGTAATGTTTAAATGCTAATAAAAATTGCAACGCAATGTTTAAATGCTTATAAGAATTGCAATTCATTGCAATGTTTAAATGCTAATAAAAAGCTTCATATTGTTCTCATTTCATGGAATCATTGAATAAAATTCACCTTGCCACTAACGGTAATTTTGGCAAGTATGGTTGCTTTCTCATATATATATATATATATGGACATGATATTTTGGGGAGCTTTTGAGTGAACAACTTTTTATAGCACAATTAAGAAGGTATTAAATTTTGTGCATTCTTATACAATTTGAACAAAATGTTATTAACAAAATATTATTAAGTTCTTGTGCGTCAAAATGGATGCACAATTATTTATTGGTGTTTATATTTTTATTTAAGAAAATTCATTTTGCAGGTGATTTCTCAGTACAATAAGGCATCTCTGTCAATTTTATAGTTTTGTTGTAGTAATAGTTTTGTTCAAAACTTGTCAACGATGATAATAGATAATAATAGTAATTATATCATATATAGTTGCAATTGCGACTTCGTAATAAATATTGCCGGATCGTGGAAACTGTTGTACAGCTGACGAGCTCTGTAAGCGAGTTGACAGCTGCTACAGCATAGCTAGTGCGAAGCTCACGAAAAGTGTCTCTGCTCGACCGCGTACGAAGCGCGGGGTGTAACGTAGCTAATCACTCTTGCGCAACCTGCCGGAGTTCGAGAGATAGAGAGCCGCAGGAAGCAGCGAGCGCTACGCACGCGGTCACACACAAGTTACATGGTGCGAGTGCGAGAGAGATAGAGAGAGAGAGAGAGAGAGAGAGAGAGAGAGAGAGAGAGAGAGAGAGAGAGAGAGTTTATTGTGGGCTCAAGACTCGGAGGTCCAGGCAGCCCTGGCAAAATATACATATATAAAGATAGGGTGCGCAGGAATGAAGGAGCGCACTAACAATTGCGACAGAGATTCCGTCGTAAAAGCCGGGTAGCTTCCCTGCAGACATCCGTGACCGAGCAAAACGAACATGCTCTAACACACGGGTGTTTACAGGGGAGAAATCGAGCCGTAGCAGCCGCGCCGTAGAAGAAGGAGAGAGAAAGAGAGAGAACGCGCGCGAAGTCGGAGCGCCGCAGACTACCACATGCGGCCGCGCGCGGCGCGCAAAGTCAGCAGGCGCACCGACGGGCCACAGCGGCCGCTATGACACCACCAAGAAGCACGAGGCGACGGTGAGCGCAGTGAGCGTATGACGCACAGCGAGCGGCGCGGCGAGCGGCAGAGCCGTATATGTTTGAGTGGGTGAGCGAGCTTGTGTGTGCGCAGCCGAGAGAGCGTGAAAGAGAGAGATAGAGACATTGTGTCCCCACTGTACGAGCGTGGAGGACTATTGGGTCGAAGTGGAGGCGCAAGCGTCGTCCATAACGACAGATGTAAAAAGAATATGTATGCGACGAAGTCGTGAGGCGAGAGATATTACATTGAGTGTGAGAAAAATTGTAAATGCCACCAATGGGAATATACTGTAGGAATGTGTGTGAGCGGGCGACGAGCGAGCGAGAGGAAATAATTCAGTGTAACAACAGAGTGAATCTAGAGCGATAGCAGAGAGAATCCCAAGTCAACCGCACCACCCGCGTAGTCGTAGTTTTCATGCGTTCGCAGGGAACGAGGTCGTTAATTTGTGAGTGCCATGCAATTTCCGTAGCCATTGCCGTGCTTGTACATAAGCAACATGCCGAGTGAGAGCGTGTTATACGAGCGGAGTTAATTAGCACAATAAATCAGTTAATATCAATCCACAAATCCGTACAATCCAATCCTTTACTATTTCTCCGGCTCAAACGGCCCTGACGAGTAAGAGTGTCAGCCGAAGACTTGCTCGAGGCGTCAAGGCACCCTTAACCCGAAATTAGACGCGAAGTGAGGCCTCGAGGAACACGGGAGGAGGAGAGCACGCAAGAGGAGAACGACGCGCCTCACCACCTACAACACCACCACCACGGAAAGCGAACGTGGTCATTACCGCGCGTTCCCCATCCTGCCGTGTCACACAATACAATAATTTGCGACATAGCAATAAATATTGCTCCGTCGTTGAAATTTTCGTACAGCTGATGAGCTCCGTAGGCGAGTTGACAGCTCCTGTAGCGGAGCCAGCGCCGGCGGAGCTCGCGAAAAATGTCTCTGTTCGACCTCGTACAAAACGCGCGATGTGACGCAGCTGATCACACCTGCGCGACTTGCCACCATTCGAGTGAGGGAGAGCAGCAGGAAATAGCGAGCGCAGCGCGCGCGGTCACATACATGTGACATAGTATCAGTGCGAGAGAGTGAGAGAGAGGGAATCAGAGTGTAAGCGCGAGAGAGATAGATAGCATCGAGTGTACGAGCGTAAGAGAGAGGGAATGAACGTATGGGAGCGAGAGAGAGGGAGCGAGCGCTCGGTAGAGCGCGTGAGTGCAAGAGAGAGAGAGAGAGTGACTGGAGAGTACTGTACAGGCAAACTGTACAATACTGACATAGAGGATTCTTTCTTATAGGTATAGAGGCATGGCGGCTGCCAACTAGAGGATACTAGTTGGTATTAAGGGGGTTCGCGTACAGTGATTTGTACATTCGGATAGAGGATTTTGAATTCCGCGCGCTCGATTGCTTATCTATAGCTGGAGCCAACGGATGGATATCGACATTGATTAATTGATCGATATCGATAAAGGGGATGCAGATTTGCATATTTATAGAGGATATAGAAGGTGATAATTGATTTTGTAGCCAATGACAAAATTGGATTTGGAAAAGAGGGCGTTCGGGAAGATCACGGTTAGAGGAATTAATTAGTGGTAATTCTTAGTAGGCCAATAGAGGATTTCTTCTAAAAAGAGGACCAATTGGGGGAATTTGGAGGCCGGGACGACGCTTCCGTGTAGAAGGAGGCCGGGTGGGAAATTCGGCGTACTTCCTCGAACGGAGCGTCGGCCTCGGCCATTCCGGTCCGGGTGTCGAAGCCGCACAGTTCTTTTCAGCAGTCATGGGCAGTATTGGATAGCCATCTTGGTACCGTTGAAGTTTTTTCCCGAAGGAGGATTTTCTTTTGGTTGTCGAGGAAAATACCGGTATTGGAGTATTTTTGTTTGACGAATCATAGAGGAGCGTTGGTGAGGCATTGTTAATACTGTGATTGATATTTTGTTGATAGAGGAATAATTTGGAGTGGAGATAAATACGTGCGCGGAATATAGCGGAGATTTTCGCGTTTTTCAGTAGTCGACAGTTTTCCCTTTTTGTACTTGATCTATGGTAGAGTCAATCATAGAGCAAAATCCGTTCATTTCTGGAGTTAGTTATATGGCCGTTGGCCCATGCTTTTATTTAAACTCAGAATTTCTCGTGTATTAAGATTACGATAATATACTTGTGTTCTTTAATATTAATTATTGGTGTTTAATATGTGTTCGAACTAATTGTCACTACTATCCCGCTTTCCCCCACTTGCAGGAACATCATGAGCCAGAGAAAAGGAGTCTGCCGCGCAAAATAAATAAATTGTACACTAGCGGGAATTCTCGTGCGGGCGAGCTAAATTCCACGTTACAAATTACACAAAATAAATAAAAATAACAGTAAAATTACATAGCAAAATACAATGGCGAGTTACTAGATTACTGCAAAGCGAACGGAGCTTAACTAAACGGATATACAGTGCTAATGCGAAAGGTAAAATACATACAGATAATAAAATACAGACTTATACAATACAATATAATTTTCTGATTCGCTCAGGCAGGCTGTTCCATAAGGTCGTAGTGTCAACAATAAAAGAGCTCTTAAAGTAGTCCGTAATTCTTAAGTCTAGCGCAGAGCGCCCAAGGGTCCCTGTCACTTCAGCTGATATAAAATTAAGGGGCTGGAAGATTTAGCTCAGAAATACGGCTCATATACCGTCGCGAACCGAACCACGCCACTTTGGTTTTGGCTACATTTATAGCAAGGCCATTATCCGCCGGCCACACAGCTAGACTTGCGAGGTCTTCGTCTATCATCTTCGCCTTGCGGAACCCCTAAGAATCTACAGAGCGCGTCTGAGATTTCTCCCGAATTTGTTAACACAGACTACTGGCTATTGCTCAGATAAGAGGCAAAACAGTTGCAGGCAGCATCGGAAATGCCGAAATACTTTAACTTGTCGATAAGTAGCGGCACCGAAATCAGATCAAATGCGCGCGTATAATCAATAGCTACAAATAATGTAATATTGTGCTTGTCTATAGCTTCTCGCATGTCGTCAACAATTTTAATAAGCATTGTTTGAGTGCTATGTTGTCTTCTGAACACCGACTGCAGAGGGTCGAGAAGATCTCGATCTATCACAAAAGCGCCTAGCTGCCTATTCGCGACAAATTCAAGGAGCTTTGACAGTGCCGGTAAAATACTGATCGGTCTAAAATCACTGAGCGCAACTGGGTTATTAATTTTGGGCAGGGGACTGGGAAAAATACCAATTTGCAGCGAACAATTAAAAATGTCAACAATAACCGGAAGCGTGACATGTAGCGTACGCTTTAAAAGGTCGAGAGAGAGAGAGCCCGTCAGGACCCTTCGCAGCAGAGCGAGCAGCCGCTATCGCATCGAGGACGTCCTCAATATCGATGATTCTAAAAGAAAGCGAGCTTCAGGGGAGATACGTGTATACGATCTTTTATCACTCAGCGTCCGCGCATTGGAATCCCCGATAAAAAATTCATTGACCACGTTTGCAGAGTATGGCAAGCTGCCTGATGATTGTTTCTTAGAGTTGATGCCAATTTCGTCCACGATTTCCCACATCTGCTTACAGCTCTTACAACTCGAAAGCCTCTTGCGATAATATGCGGCCTTAGAGTTGCGAATTTTCAACTTAACCATATTACGGAGATTTTTGAAGGCCACTCGGTCAACCTCTCTACCGCATTCCAGTTAGCCGCGGCAAGGTCGTCATTAAAAAGCTTTTCGTCAAAATTTTGAAAGCATCTACGTGTGATGGTGCGAGGCGACTGTGGTGTGACTGCTAGTCTAAGTGCGGCATATAATATATCGTGTTCGGAAATAGAAGGAAATGGTTCCTGCGAAAACGTCTCAACTAGTGATAGATCACTGATGCATATATAATCAATTCGGCTGTGAGCATTTCCCCGATGATGCGTAGGCCCGAAATCAAGCGCAGTTAGCTCATGAGTAAAAAACGAGTCGCAAAGTATCGTACGCGGAGTCGACTGAGTATACCAGTTTACGTTGAGATCACCCATTAGAAGAATGTAGTCATAAGGGGAGTTGAAGCTGAGAATTTCCTTTTCGATAGGCGCCCAATATCCAATCTTCGGTGGATTGTAAACTGCGATGCACAGGATTCTTGTATCATCAGTGATCAGTTCGACCATTAGGAATTCCGGTCGATTATCGGCGAGTTCCGGGGAGCTTGCAACAAACTTCCAGCGAATTGAGTCATGCACGTTGTGATGGTCTACCGTCAGCGGAGGCTCGCCTGGACACCACCAGAGCTGGGTGAAATAAATAGCAAAAGAACTTTACTCATACCCGGTGGTGTTTACAGGTACGAGCAAAATCCATCAGCTAGAAGCCAGCCTGAGCGATAGAGAAAGAGAGAGTGAGAACCAAGGGCAGCGCCGCGCGAGTGAGCGAGAGAGAAGAAGAAGTAGCAGCAGCAGAGAGAGGGAGACACCGCACGGCAACACAGCGAGCGAAGCCACGAGGCGTACGCGCGCGAGCGACCGCTGCCATATTGGCGAGCGCGGCGTAGAGATGAGAGAGAGAGAGAGAGAGAGAGAGAGAGAGAGAGAGAGAGAGAAAGCAATAATAGAGCGCATGAGTGAAGGCAAGCGACGTGCCCCGACTGTTATTGGCGCGAGGTGGAGGGCTGCGGCTCTATCCACAGTATGCGGGAGAGTAAGGCGAGAACGCGCTGTATTAAATGTATGAAGAATGAGTGAGATGTAACACATAGCTAGAATGCGAGTACGGCCAGACGAGACGAATTTGCTAATTCGAATCTCGCGCGCGCGAGAACTAATTATTAAGAGGGCGCTGAATGATTGATGGCATATATGATGTCGATGGCATCATCACGTGATTGGCGTAAACGAGCGATCTAGGAGAAATTGTAATGTGTGCGAGTGAGATAGCAAGAGACGCCGCGGCCGCGAGAAAGCCGGGTGCAACAGGCGACAGTCAGACAGTATTCCTTGAGATAGCAGCGAGTAGAGAAGCCACAGCAGAGACACCAACATTATCAAGGATTTCCCTCCGTCACGAATCTCCTATCACTTCTAATTCTCCGCTGATTCTGCAGTGTTGAGAAGTAGCTTCGCGAAAGTTTACATCGCGCGCAATTATAGAGAACGAGACATCGCCGTACGAAAGGACGAGCCGAGCACGATTTTCATCTAGGTAGACAGTTGTATTAACCTTACAAGTGCGCGCCCGCGAGAAACCGCCGGTCGACGGCCATCAGTCGGACGATAGCACATACGTGCTTTCAATTCCCGTAATTCTATTAATTCTAATAAACGCCGGACAGTTTTTACATTATCCGTGTTGTTTATTTGCGAGAATCCCTATTCCCCTTTTTGTGATCTATAACCCCGGGCGAAGAAATCTCATACACAGCTGAGCAGCCGGTACAGCGGTCGACAAACCGGGCGTCCAACTTCACATATAGTGTAAAATTAAATACGGTTCGTTGATAGGTATCCCGATCACAGGGTGGGTCCACGTTTGCGATTGTAGCATATTTTCCGACTACAAATCCACAATGTCACATTGACGCCCAACGTGCGGCGAAGAAAAAGAGTAAGGAAAGTGAATTACGTGAAGCACGCGCGACTTGGCCATTTTCTGCCACGCGGTCGAGTTTGGCGACCATCTTGAAGGACGCCACGCGCGGAAGGGAACACGATGGAGATTCGGCACGAAGCCGGAGGGAATAAAAAGAAAAATTTAATTATATTTCGGTAAAGAAGCAAGTGCGGTGAAGCTTCGAAAATTTTTTTTCTCGTGCACACTTAGCCTGAAACGGTCGCTACGCAAGCTACACGCAGCTTTCCATAAAAAAATCTTCTCTGAAATATTTCCCCCAGTATACAGTCGGACATGAATCGCGTAAAGCCGGATAACCAACGCGTTATTTTGCAAACTACGTAATTCCATCACGACGTTAACCAGAGGAATTACAAAGAAAATTTTTAAAGTCAGCCGCCGGGCTCCATACGACCATTTCCACGGAAAATCAATTATTTTCGATACACCTTTCCAGCATACTACGTTTCTCAGCAAAAATTTACAAGTCGAACGGCCGTAGCGTTCGAAAATTTTGCATGCCAAAACTATTTTTAAATTTTCTTTAATGTTTAATTCATTTTTTATATTATTTCTCTGACTGCCCATTTGATATTTATCCCATTCTACTAACAGTGCCCCATAATAATTCTCAGACGGTTAACAGTTTGTACGTCGAAAATTACATAGTAAAGTCAGACATAGGATTTCATTTTACAGCCAGGCAGAATAATTATTTTTAGTAGTACTACGCAATAGCACAAACAAAAATTTTTTTTGCCGAGCCGCAATTAGAAGTCAAGTTAAGTTAGCATTGTAAAATCCCGAAAAAAAATCCAGTATGTCTCACACCAACCATCAAGAAGCTATGAAGGCATTACGGAAGCATCGAATAGTAAGAGCAATCAGCCGTGAGATAATAAAATTGGATCGACACGAATTACAAAGTCAGTTAGAAGCACTCAGTGCAGAGACAAATGGAACAAGAGGCATATTGCAAGACAGATTATTACGCGCGAGAATTTTGTCAGAAACGGATCTAGAAGCATCATGGTATGCATGGGATGGCCCACTCAGTGTTCCACAACCTATCGTATATAAAATAAGTGAAGCCAGTACGAATTCCACAGAATTCGCACAACTGACAACACAGATACAAACGGTTATTCCTTCTCAGGAATACATGCATCCAGGAGCATCCACGAGCATCCAGTACTCAGAACACGTAAAACACTTAATGACAGAATCAGCTACTAAATCATTACCAAGCAGTAAGTAGAACATGAGCCAACACACGTCAACACTTCTACAGTCCTCACCAGTGAAAAAGCAAATACCAGTAAACAATCCGCCAGAAATAGAAGAAATCAGAATGGCACAAGAAAGAAATCTAAAACGACGGAAAATAAATTACAGGTGACCCCAAATACGAGCGAGCAATCAAATCACGATCACTCACTTGACACTCAGAGGAAAAAGCTGGAGAAGACTATCCACGAACTACAAATCTCGACAACAGATATAGATACAGACTGTACGGTAAAAACAAAAATCAACCAAAAGAAACAACAAAATGCCTTGCCAGATAGAATACCAAAAGTTAAACAACCAAAACCCAACATACGAAGTCAGGAACATAGAAAAGCTACACAATCATCTACAAGCAGTAGCTCTACGGAGGAATCTTCGGACGACTCGTCGGATAATAGTTCGTCGGACAGCGAAACTTCATACAGGTACAGACAAACCCGTGAAAACCGGAGAAGTGACAGTCATAATAGAACGAACGCAAAAGATCACCTAAGCCATTTGCAACTAATAAGAAGTTTAAAAATTGACTAAAAGGACTACGGAAGGAAACTAGAAGGTATAAAAGACAGTCTTGAAATTAACAGCAAAGCCATCTTAAAGCTGGTGCCGTACACATTAGCAGGTAGAGCACAAATGTGGTATCAGACGGAAAAGACGGAAATACGCTCATGGAAAGCTTCGTATCAGCTTTCCAAGAACAATTCTACACATCGGCTAACACGAACGACGTAATGGATGAACTACTACGACGAACAAAAGGCAACGGTGAAAAGATATCGACATATATTATGAATTTCAGACATATTGCCGACCATCTACAAAAACCATTGTCAGTCAAAAAACAAATAAGTCTACTCATCGACAGATTACGGCCGGTCTACAGAAAAGCTCTAAAGCATAAGAAAGTTAAAAGATTCCATGACGTAAAGAAATACTGCAAAGTACTCGAAAAAGAATTAGAACATGATGCCAGATACGCTCCACCACCACCCGCTGAAAAATCAAGGTTTCCAGTAGCAGCATGGTCAACCACGCCGAAATCAAAAGTAGCAGCGACGGATGAAATAGCGGAAACAAACGAAGTTACAACAAAAACGAAAAAAAAAGAAAAACAAGAAAAAGAAAGCCGAACCAGCAGAAGCAGTACCCGAACAGCAAACGACTATAACACAAGAAGCTTGCGCAGCTAGTCAGCCACCACAGATTCTGCAACAGCAGCCGGTCCAAACACAGCAGAAACCTCAGCAATCCTTCACGCCAGCCCTGAGTCAACAACTAAACCAAACGCAGCAACCAGTTCAATACTACGGACCATGCCACGCTTGCGAGATGGTAGGACATAGGGCAGCACAGTGTCCGAAAACGCAATGCTATAATTGCAAGCAATACCATGCCAAGTGTGTGGACAAATAGGGGCACCATTCCAATATTGCAAAACTTGTGCCAAAGCTAGAGAACTGCTACAAAATTTGCTACCGAAAACTGAACCAGAAACAGCATGTCAAGTCTGTGGACAAAAAGGCACTACGCTGCGCGATTGCTCAAACTGCGTTCATGTCCGAAAGCTTTTGAGAAACGACCCAACGGAGGCCGCCAAGGGCCAGCCGACCTCCGTATTCATACCATGGGCCCTCAATTAGCGAACAAAATTGACTCCCATACCCCTGTTGTTTCCAGGAGTATGTCAATTTTGGGAGGGGGAACAGGTGGCAGCAAGCCACTGAATACTGAATCTAAGCCAGACGAGACGCCGGCTGCGCCAATGGAGAGTAGCGACGAAGATACAAAGCCAGAGCGAAATATTCAGTTGTGTGAAAAGCGAGGCTTCAGATTTGAGAAGGATACAATACAAGCTCACGGACTAGAAGATATTGTAAAATTCTCGAAAAGTGGCCTAGAGAAGATAAAATAATTAGCGGAATTCACGAAAGCCGAAAAGCTCATGAGAGAAGAAGATAAACTAGATTTTGGACAGAAACCTACTACAGCGACAACCTTATCCAAGGAGACCGGAGTTAACAAGGAAACAGCTCAGAAATTAGTACAAGCTTTGGACTTCGGCGAGACCAGAGTTACCGCTAGAGAAAGTGATCTCGAGATAGATGAAGCAGCGAATTTTGAGACACAATGGCGCGAAGATGAAGACAGTAGCTCCAGCGACGAAGAGGAACAACTTATCGATGCAAAGGAATTACTAGAGGATAATGACGAAAGAATAATGAAGACAAAGATTACCGACCTGATTGAAGAAGAAACAGAATATTGGAGACTAAAGAAGATTGAGGCTGCGGTAGAGGCTCTCATCAATGATACAGTGCCAGACACCAGAGTTTCCGCGCCGATAGTGGAAACCGGAGTCCACCAGGAGTCACAAGAGTCAAAGATGCCTATAGCTGGAGCCACAATAGACAATCGAGAATACATAAAGGTTGATCTAGGAGGAAAAGAATACAGAGCACTATTCGACCCAGGGGCTAGGATCTCCTTAGTAGGCTTGGAAATAGCTGAGAAATACAAAAAGAGACTGCAACCCTGTACAACGACAATCCAGACAGTCACCGTTGGACTAAACCCAGTCCTGGGATTTTTACCTATTCATTTAGAGTTAGATGGAATAAGTGAAACCCTAAACACCAGAGCATTGAGGATGTCAGACACGAAATTATTTTGGGTAAAGATTTTTGCGACATGGAGAGAGTTCGACAGATCAACAGCCAGATCACCATCAGTCATTATCGCAGAGAGCGCCGGAATATACGAACTTAGCGACGAGGAAAGACAGGAGATCGAAGAGCTGGTCGCCGAAATCTTGCCAGACAATCCCTGTGGGAGAGTTAGGTTATACAGACCTAACCGAATACCACATTCTCGTCACCGACCCAACCCCAATACGATACAAAGCTAGGCGAAGATCGCCTCGGAAGATAGAAGAAATTCAGAAAGCAGCAATCGAACTGAGACATCTGGGAATCATTGAAAGATCAGCCAGTGATTATTGCAGCCAGCCACTACTGGTACCAAAACCGGACGGAACAGAGAGGTTTTGCGTGAATGACATCGAGCTGAATAAAGTAACGAAGAAAGACAGTTACCCGTTGCCACAGATGGATATGATTTTAGACAGGCAGAGATGCCAGATACTTACGTAAAATCGACCTGAAGCAGGCATACTCCCAAGTAAAAATGGAATAAAGTAGCAAGAAGTACACCGCTTTTGCCGTGCCAAGTTATGGGTTGTTGCAATTTAAACGCATGCCATTTGGTTTGTGCAATGCCCCGATTACTCTGCAGCGTTTGGTTGACGTTTTATTCGGTCCAGAAGACTCCCCTAACGTATTCGGATATCTCGACGACATCGTCATTGCAACAGACACGTTGGAAGAACACAAACATCGAGTTAAACACGTACTAACCAAACTAACTTCAGCCGGATTAACGATCAACCCGAAGAAATGTGAGTTTGGCGTAAGAGAAATACGATATTTGGGATTTATATTTGACAGAGACGGATTGAGGACAGATCCAACGAAAGTAGAACCAATTTTACGATGCCACGCACGAAAAGATTTAAAGGAATTACGCAGAATCTTAGGGAAGTTTGGATGGTACTCAAGATTTCTCGAGAACGAATCAGAGATCAAAGTACCTCTCACGCGTCTCCTACGTGACCAAAAGAACTGGAAATGGGGAGAAGAACAGTAGGAAGCCTTCGAGAAATTGAAAATGTCCTTAACTTGTCGCAAAGTACATAGACGACGAACGAGACAAACAGGGTAAACGGTACAATCGAGGAAGGAAAGTCGTCGAATTTCAGGTAGGAGACTTGGTCATAAGAAAATCTCACCCCTCATCCAAGCTACCGACCACTGAGGAAGCCGGCCCCGGAGTCGCTCGTCCGCCTCACAGCCAGACTTACAGCCAGACCAGGCGCGTGAGCAAGCACAACCCGATCTGGCCATGGCTGGCTGAAGAAAGGTCGACACAGCGGTGCGGTGAGGGGTCGGCACCGTGCCGACCCCTCACCGCACACCGTGTGTGTGTGTGTCATTTGTAACGTGGAATTTACCTCGCCCGCTCGAGGATTCCAGTTAGTGTACAAAAATAATTTATTTAACGGCTGCTTCTCACTCTCGGAGTCCAGAGTCCTGAAAAACGGAAAACGGGTACACGCAGGGAAATTTTGGTAGCAATAGGGCTGATGAGATGAATAATAAAACAAAGTAAATTAGAATTAACACATAAACTCAAATATATTGTAAATTTCCTGTTACAAATTCATGAAGGCAAACATATCAGTTCATGATTTTAAGTAAAACATGGGCCAGCGGCCGAATAACTAAATCCACGGTAACTGGTGCTGGATTTGCTAGAAAAGGGAAAGGGCCGCGAAATTCCTCTACGGTGACTCTATATTTATAGTTCAAAAAGGGAACAACGGCCAACTTCCAACTGAAAACCCGAAATTATCCGTCGAATCTGTGAAAGGGGAAAAATTGCCACTACCTAATGTTTCTCAACTACAAACCACCAGAAGAAAATACGTGTAAATATTTATATTAATATCTTACCACTATTTTCACCAATAAAAGAATAAAACCCAATCAATGCCACCAAGCCTCCAACTTTAATCCAGATTGAACTTCAAGAGATTCGGGAACCAAAATCCTCCAAGACAGAAAGATGGCGTCGAGAAATTCGCACGAGGTTCTGGATGATATTCAACTGGTTAAGCACCGAAGAGAAAACAAACTAATCAGCCAGGAATCCAGGAACAGAGTCAGAGTGCGGACTGCCACTCAAGGCGTCCGCCGACAGAGTGCCCCGACCGACGCTTTGCTCGAAGAAGGATGCCGCGTATTTCCCACCCGGCCTCCTTCTTCACGGAAGCGTCGATCTGGCAACCGAATTTTCCAATTGGTCCTAAAAACCTCCAAAATCCGCAATTGGCCTATTTATTAATCAATCATCGGCCTCTATAGCATATATCGATATGCAAATTACGCGCCCCCTTTATTGATCTTTATCAATCAATCCATAAGAATAGCCGTGAGGTAGCTCCCTCTACGGATAACTAGCCAGGCGCGCAACATTCGAAAAGCCACAATCATCCTCGAATAAACCATAGGCTACATATATCGAGTCCTCGAAGATTCCTAGCCCGTATATTCCTCTATACACCTCTATGACGTCCGCAAGTCAACATGAAGTCAACTCTGAGCGCTCCAAACGCCGTCAATTTCGCCCCACTATATTCATCTCTCTCTCTCTCTCTCTCTCTCTCTCTCTCTCTCTCTCTCTCTCTCTATCTCGCACACACTCGATTCCCACTCTCGCCAAATGTCTCTCTCCCGCGCGCGCCGACTCTCTCTCCCTCTCTCTCCTCACGCTCACACTCGCGCTCTCCCCTCTACACATCGCCGCATGCATGTAACCGCGTGCGCGCGGTCGCCGGCTCGCTTCCTGCCATGCCCCCTCCCGAGCGCCGACGCGCTGCGCAGGTGTGACTCGAGAGCTCACATCCTGCGCTCCGCACGAGGTCGGCCAGAGGCAACTCCTGCGAGCGCCACCGAGCGCTGGCTCCGCTCCAGGAGCTGTCAATTCGCCTAGTGTGAGTCAGCTGGCTGCGTTAAATAATCACGACGCAGCAATATTTATTGCTACGTCGCAGTCTGTGTGTGCTCCATTGATGATACCTTGATCTTCAACTGTGTATCCAGGACATGCAGACTTACAATTTCGAAATTGTAACAAACTGTTTCTTGCAGTGTACTTTTTTGATAGGATACTAACAGAAAAGTGTATAGAATACTGAACAAGATTTTCAAATGATGGTACATACATGTCCTCGATGGATGATGTATTATATCTATGTGCTCCGTGTCTTCTTTATACCTTTGAGTGAAATACATTCTGGTTTTGGTGGAAAAGTTTTAAAGTCTGCTTTCTATAAAAATGGCAGTTTGGTGAGTTTTTAGCTCATCAAACTGCCATATGAACCATATTTATGGAAAAGCGGCTATACTTAACAAAATCTCCAAGTTTGCCGTGTTTCTAATGACCTTAAGTACCTAAGTTTGATACTCAATATGCTATGTATGGTTTTTGATCAGCTCACCAAACTGATCATTAGTGATATATACATCCCTATATTCTATAGTTGTTTTTATTTTAGGTATGATTCAGGGTCCCGCATTGGCTCCGCATTGGCCCCGCATATCATCCTGCTATCTTCGCTCGTCAATCCCTCAGGTAGTTACCCTCACATGCCAATTTTTTATGTGCTCATATGCGTTAATTAACAATGAAATTTCAAATAACGACAGCGCCAAAACTAATGATCCTACAGGGCCCGCGTTGTGCACATATAAAGTTATTACTTGTTTAAATATTTCCCTTGTATTTCAGCTCGAAATGTTGAAAAATTAAGAAGTTTCGAATTTTCTGAGTAGCTGATACTGAATCTAAAGTAAAAAGTAAAAAACTCAAGTTTATGTCGCAGGACTTAACAATGAGTTTGGATAGTGGTTACCCGTATCATAGCAGCTGCGTTAAATGGGCTTGGAATAGATTTAGACGACGTAATTCTAAGTCACCAGATACTGGGAAGAAAAAGGAGTGCTGATAAAATTAATGTGGTCGACGCTGTGAAAAGAAATACCTATTTTAATTCTCAAGTTTTTTGAAAAGCTCAAACTGAGTTCTCAATTTTTAAAAAGCGACGTTGCAACGTGAAATAATTGTGCTGAGTATAAAACTAACTTAAAAATCATCAAATCATTAGAAGTAGTCAATGGTCCTGCTGAGTGAGTATCACTCAGTGCTTTCAAAAGACGATAATATTGAGGAGAAAATTATGAAAATCATTGACGTTTACAGACAATATTCTTCAGATTGCGCAAAAAAATGATGAAAAAAAATCAAGGGGCGCGGTAGGGCCACGATGGCAAGTATAAGGTACGTCAGTACGTACGCCGCCGTCGGGCGCAAGCCAGACCCTATATATACTTTAAATTAGCCCTGTTGAAAACTCGACATACAGTTATCTTCGCATTAACAGCTTTGTTTGTTGCATATGAGCACCCAGATGAAAGCTTGCGACAAAACTAACAAAATGACATCGGGGTCATATTTTGTGAAATTGCTTCTATCAAAAGTTATTGCGAAGTGAAAGTTCGGGATCACGAATTCTCTTATACGAAAATTCTTCTCCCGGAGAAATTGTTCTCCGCGGAAGTACGTCATCGTGACGTCAGTCTACGACCTACGTATACTATTGTATGTTATGTATATATGTGTGTATGTACCGTTTATATATGTGTGCAGACGAGACGAGCAGACGTATCTATATTATTTTACAATACAATAACACATGCAGTGTTAATAATATATAAATAAATAAGTACTTTCTTTCTTTCTTTCTTAATAAATATACGATTATGATGATACAATAATAATCTAGTGAAGTGATGTTATTTTCAAAAAAATCTGCAAATATGCAAAAGTGTGTTTGAAGAAAAATGTCAGATTTTAAAACTGTCAGATATAATTAAGACGTCTCACAAACATGACTGATAAGCTAAAATTAGATAAGTATTTAGTTTTTAGTTTTTTATAAACATACAATATAATGAAAGATTTTTTGAACTGATTCTTTGTTAAAATGTTCTCTTTTATTTTTCAGGTTGGAAGGCATACGACTACCATATTATAGGAAATACATAAGAGATTATAGAAAAGAATTTTCTTGTGATGTGATAAGTTAGTGTAGTGTTAAGAATGTGTCTACGAAAGTTTCTACGGTTGTTGACATAGCTATTCAATATTATTAAATTTTTTCTGTTGTTTCGTGAGAGGTTACAACTCTCAGGCTGTATAAGTATATTGAAAGGAATCCGTGTGACAAGCTAGTGAAAGTGTTGTATTTTCATCGCTGAAGTATCGAAGAAAGTTTCTACAAAATTTGCAGTCCATCTGGTCATTACAAATTATCAAGTTCTTTGGACTTCTAGAAGAATAGCTGTCATAAGCGCAAGTATCTTGTAAGTATAAATAATATACACAAGTTTTTAGATTTTATACTGTATATTTTTTAAAAATTATACATTAATTCTGTGGATTCACTCCTTGTGGAGGATCCTCTCCTTCTGGAGCATCTTCTCCGTGAAACACTTCTTGTGTTCTTTGCTTGGCCAGGTCCGAGCGTGTCTCTTCTACATTGGACCTGGCCATAAAATTTATGAATTCAGCTAAATTCTTCAGGTTTTGCTGGTAGGAATTCAGCCTCCTTCAATTGTATGTTGCAAAAGTTGCAAAAGTGTTTAGCAAAGTCGATTTTCTATGCAATCAGAAGCAATCATCAACTAATAGTTTATATAATTAGATAAGTATTTAGTTTTATTTTTTATAGATATTCAATATAAATAAAGAATTTGTGAACTGATTCTTTGTTTAAATATTCTCTGTTATTTTTCAGATTATGAGGTTATGAAGCTGTCAGTTTATATATAAAAGAAGTAATTGTGACAAGAGAATTTTTATTGAAGAAGGTCTGATATTAAGATCTGCAGCATTGTGAAAAAAGTATATTTTCTTTAGTTTATACCTTGTCTAGCAGAAGTGTAAGTTTTTTATTATTATATTCAATCTTCCACGCAAGAAAGTTTCTACAATTGTGGAAGTGCTTATGAACAATTATTAACTTTTCCTATCGTCTCCTGGGAGATAGACTCTCAAACTATACGTCGAAAGGGATCCTTACAAATAGCTAGTGTTTTATTTTCTTGGTTCAACAATCGAAGAAAGTTTCAACATAGAGAATATTCAGTATAAGGAAAAAATTGTCTTGTATTGTGAGAAGCTAGTGAAGTGTCAAGAATATGCATCGCTCATGCATGAAAGTTTCTAAGTTGTTTAAGTGTATATGAATAATTCATAACTTTTCCTATCGTCTCCTAGGAGGTAGACTCTCAGGCTGTATGTCGAAAGGGATCCTGATGAGAAGCTAGTAAAAGCTGGCGCTGGTTTCCTGGATTTCCGTCCGGTCCTAGCGCTGGTTGCGGAGCGGGATCCCTAGCTGGCGCAGGTAGAACTGGATGTGGAGGACCTTGATCCTCTCCGCCAACGGCGCCTTCGTCAACTTGGAAATCGTTCTCCATTTCGTGTTTCGTTTCCGTACGTTCCTCACTGACTCGACGACGGATTCAGACTGACAGTTGATTGATTTTTTTTTACTACGTTGTTTTTATTTATAATGAAGTTAACTGCATTTGACAAAACAAACAATTATTCGAAATTATACTTATACAAAAATTCGAATAGTTTTATAACTTAATAAAAAAATCAATTTATAAATGATATATAATTAACGCTTATAATTACATATCATATAAGTTAAAAACCCTCTTTATAAGTTTTGTATAAGCATAATTTCAAATAATTATATGTTTTGTAACATACAGTTTACTTCATTATAAATATAAAACAAAGTATTAAAAAAAATCGATCATTAAATATTACATTTTACCGTTCATACTTAGGGGGTTAGCGAGCGGAGCGAGCAGTGGGGTACCCCCCTAGTGTGTGTGTGTATATATATATATATATTGTGACGTTGTGCTTTTTCCGTCCCTGGGGAGGCGTAGCACTACGTAATGACACCTATGCAGGTTTATCGCCAGCTCGTATTTTATAATTATTATTGGACGCCCGTACTCGCGATCTGGTACTTCTATGATGCCAGCTTGAGAGCTCCTTATACTTCAGGTCGTGGGGGAGAGGTGCAGGGAGATAAATACGCAAAATAAATACACGCGACTTGTAAAATATAACACTTGGTAATTTATTACAAAAATCAAATCAAAAGTTTATCTACTCGCGGACGCGTGCTCGTCCTCAGGCGAGCTCACCATCTATAACGCGGGCTGGCTCTAGGTTAGGGACTCGCGGCGGGGAGGTATTTCGCAACACTCCTACCTATCTCTATTCCTTTTGCTCTACGTCCTCGCGTACTGGTGCTGCCTCGTACCCTGTGGAAGCGCTCGCGAAAGAAACTAATGATCGCTCGGAAAAATGCACACGGGGGGAAATACTCGGGTCGCTCTGGTAGTCGCCTTGGAAGATTCGCCTTGCTTGCTCACTCGTTGTGTCTCGGTCCTCGTGGTACTCGATACTCCTTGGATACTGACTACACTCGCGCGTTCGGCAACTACGCCGGTTCGCGGCGTCTATCGCTCTCTCACTCGCACTCACGCATTTCCGCTAGATCGCTCTCTCGCGCCTATCACACATTTCCACGCTTTCGCACCATATATCATAGTTGTACTCTTGCGCCCTCTTTTACAATTCTTTTAAATGCGCGCGACATTTAAAACACGTTTACACGCTTGACTGGCTCTATTAATTACTCTTACGCATTTTCGCACAGTTACGTACTTCGGCACGCTTACATTTTTAATTACCGCTCGCACGCACGCTGTGGATCGAGCCGTAACCCTCCACCTTTTCCCAATATCATACGGCGCATACGCGTTGCCTCCACTCTCTCTCTCTTGTCTGTCTCTAATGCATTCGTTCGCTCGCTATTTCTGTCACTCGCGCACTCATGCTTCAGTCAATAGCTCGCCAACATGGCGGCCGCCGCTCGCGCGCGTACGCCTCGTGGCTCGCATGCCTCGTATCTCTTGTCTCTCTCGCTCTCGTTGCTTCAGCGCTGCGCCATTCGTCCCTCTCTCTTTCTCTCGCCTTGGCTGCCGCGCGCTGCTACGCGCTGTGTTTACCCCACTCTCTCGCTCTCTCCTCGTGCTGCTGCTGCTCGGCGGCGTGCTGCTCTCAGCGCCGCGCTGTCCTGTGGCTTTAACAGCTGACTGCTCGCTTGCTGCTCTGAAAGCACCACCGAGTATAAGAGTATGTTATCTTAACTGGGTGGTGTCCAGGCGAGCAGCCATCGACGGGATCCCCGTCACAATATATATATTCAGCAGTCATATACGCAATTTAAACCTTAAAACTGAAAATTTTTATGGATTGCTCACTTGGATTCAGATAAAATAAATCATAAAGATAGCTTTTTTCAGTGCAAAAGTATCTGCACTCCTCTCGTAATGTCTATTCACCATTTTCTAACCTCAAAAAATCCATCAATTCTATAAAATATTTAAAAATAGTTACATGGCTTCGAAAAAATACAGTTAAATAGTAAAAAAAAATTCTAACAATAAAAATATTCGTGACATTTTTCATAATTTTGCTTCGTTTCCAAGCAAAAAATCAAGGAGCATGCTAATATTTAATAGTAAATTTTATGCCAAAATTCTTTGTATTTTCTTCGTATTTTTTTTGATTTTCCATAATTTACAGTGAAATATTACTCTAATTAAATAAAAATTATTTTTTAATTGTTAATAACACTCGAGCTGAGTATACCATCACATTTTCACAAAGTGCCGTTTCACTCTTTAGACAAAGCTCTTGAAATTCGATTTTTTGCTCTAAGATATTAAGATAGCACTTAATGGTTGTCTAATAATAAAAATAAATAATACAATGATATTAATTTGAATATATTGAATTTCTAGAAATCGCCAACGATACTAAGTGACTTGTTTGGTCCATATCTAATTGACGAAATTTTGATCGAAGATGCTACAGTAAATGAGCAAGAATCATTGATCTTTTCTAAATCGTACTATAAAAATGTATCTAGATTGGAGCATTCTGTACTTGAAGATCAACTATCACCACCAAAATCTCGAAAAAGGAAATCTAAAATAATTCAGAATGTAAATAATGTTCACATGGGAATGAACAAGTTGGGAGATGATGATCAACGTTGGGAGGTTTGGATTCACGAACAATGTATCATTTGGACAACTGGTGTTTTTATAACAGGTCAATGTTTTAATGTAAATTAGAAAAATGGTTTCTTTTCCTATATGCTTATCTACATACTTGGTTTATAGGAGTACTTTAATTGATAAGTTCTATTAATAATGCTATCAACATTTTTTAGTCTAGCATTTAAAGCCAAATTTTCTTTTGCGGCGCGCATTCTTTAATAAAAGTCAATAATTTCCCATTATTCATTAATGATTAACAATAATTTTAAATCAATTTCATAGCATTTGTATATAGATTTTATATTGATACATTCCCATATCATTCGATGACAGATTGAATCGGTTAAGTACATTTAAAATAAAATAAAAAACTGATTAAGACCCAAAGTTTTCCCAATTTGGCATTTCGGCGATAATGCTAGCATGTAACTGGTTTGATGAGTGCATTTAAGCGACCGGTGCTCCTGGATGTTATATGCCGATGCTGTCTGAATTAGACAGCATCGGCATTTGGAGCATAAGAATAAACAGATTCCTTCGATTCGCCGTCATTCGTCCGAATGCGTTTCCCGAGTCGTCAATCTCCCGATAAGTTTCCCGAAAATGAATTCCTCGAATATCGAATCCCCCGAATTTCTAGTTCCCCGAATGCCATTTTTCGCAGGAGATGTCGAATTCTTATTGTGAGTTAGTTGTGAGTCAGCGGCTCCCTCTCGTACTTGGTCTCTGCCTTCCGGGGGCTGCTAAAACGGATAAACTACCTCTGTTTTGTTTGCTTCCGCTTCGAAGTCCTCTCTCCTCCGCTCGGGGCGTTTCTCTTACTCAGTTTCTCCATGTTATGTCAGCTAGGACGAATACAGATGAAAACGGAAACAAAGACGCTTACCTTTACTTCTTTCCGCTCTCTTGTGGACCCTCCGGACTCCCAAGGGAAGGAGAATGTTCAGCAGTGCGGGCGAGAAATACAGAGAAGTAAAATCTCGTAACGACGAGTTACAACGCAACGACACGGCGAGACGCGATAGAGTCACGAAAATTATGGGGCTCGCGGATCTCGATGGTTGTAGCGACGAAGAAAGAGAATATATTCGCGAAGTCGTGGACGAATATGCAGGAGTATTCGGGCTTCACGGCGAGCCGCTAGCCGCAGCACAATTGCTAAAGCACAAGATAGTGCTAAAATCGAATAAGCCTATACATTGTGGCCGCTTCCGATTCCCGCTCGCAATAAAAGAGCAAATGACCATAGAGCTAGGAAAGCTACGCGAGCAGGGAATTGTAGAGCCGTCAAATTCTAACTACTCCTCGGCCCTATGGATTGTCCCAAAAAAACCGGACGCGCAGGGAAACATGCGGTTTCGGCTAGTGACCTACTTTCGGCGATTAAACGAGGAGACGGAGGGGAGCTGTCACCCTCTCCCATTTATGAGCGATATTTTAGAGAATCTTGCTTCCGCGAATTATATCACGGTCATGGATTTAAAGCAGGGATACCATCAGATCGAGATGGATCCCGAATACGCACACTTGACCGCATTTTATGCACTCGATGGGAAATCGGAAAATCAGCTCCTCCAATTCAATCCTATGGCCATGGGCCTTAAGGAAGTGACGATTACATTCACCCGCGCCATGTCGCTCGCGATGTGGGGTCTACAGGGGATTGAAGTAGAAATTTACCTCGACGATTTGATGGTGTTTAGCGAAACGCTCGACGAACACCGCGAACGCCTGCGCCGCGTGCTGAACTGCCTGCTCGAAGCGAATTTGACCGTGGAGCCTAAAAAATGTCAATTTTTGAAGAGGGAGGCTCACGTGCTCGGGCACATCGTCGGCAGCGGGTTCGTAAAAACGCACCCGTCGAAAATACACGCGATGGTTAATTATCCGGTACCGACAAACGCGGATAAGGTAAAGCAGGTCATGGGTTTATTTAGCTACTATAGTCGATTCGTGCAAAACTTGGGAAAAATAGCGAAACCATTATACGATGTAGCGAAAAACGACGAGGCGTTCGAATGGTCGGAAAAGCAAGAGTCAGCATTCCGAGACTTGAAACAAATTCTATCGACCGAGCCGGTACTGAAAGCTCCCGATTTAAACAAACCGTTTATAGTAACAACTGATAGTAGCGATTTCGCACTGGGTGCCATTTTGAGCCAGGGCAAATATCCAACGTATGATAAAGAATTGCTGGGGATCGTCTTCGCAAAGGAGCAGTTTCGTTGCTACTTATACGGCAGACGATTCACGATAGTCACGGATCACGAAGCGTTCAAACATATTCATACTACGAGAAAACCCGACGTGCGTTTCAACCGGTTAAAAGCGTCTCTTATCGGATATGATTTTGACATTGTATATCGTCCCGGTAAGAAAAACGTTAACGTGAACGCGCTCTCGCGTAATCCGGTATTCAATCCCGGCGAAGTAAATCCGAATTTGCCGCGGGATAAGCTATACCAACTAGCTGACGAGCAGATTAATGCGAGCCCCGACGAAGATGCCGGAGCCCCGCCGGAAAGAATATTCCGAGTATGCGCAGTAAAAAAATGCAGAATAAGTAGAGCCAAAAAGATAAGGCAAGTGTCGTCTGATTCCGAGTCAACGAAAAGAGTGCAACCGTTGAAAAAAAGACACGCGAGCCGAGCGCGACTGTACGCGAAAAATGAAATCTTAGCCGTTAGAAACGAACGCAATAGTTTTTACCTATGTCCAGCCATGGAAGACGTTTACGACGGAGACGAAATAATCCGCATTCGTCGGTACTCGAAAGTCGAGAACTGTAACCGTATATACAGACTCGACTATGCTGACTCGCTCGACACGCGATGCATACTCACGGGCACGGCACTGCAATGCGTTGAACAATATCGCTATCAGTTAAGTCTCAGCGAAGAAACGCGTATCCGAGAAATACTTGCGCGATCTATAGAGGCGTACGCACTGGCGGCCGAACCTGCGAAGGGGTCATCTAAAACCGAAGGCACCACAATAGCGATAGAGCGAGAGCTTAAGGAAAGAATTACCGGTTCAGAGCCTACGGATACCTCGTTACCCCCGGGCGCATGGCGATTCATGAGGGACATAGACCCCTTGTTACCAAAGGTGTACACGCCCGCCACAAGTAGCGAAAGCTCTGATGACGAAAGACTTCTACCGTCAGGGCTAATAGCAGCCGAACACGAGCCGCTGCAGTCATTCGTCCTGCCAATAAAATTCATAGAATCGCAACTGAGTATCGTCAACGCAAGCTCAGAGACCGAGGTAGTTGCGTCACCACCGTTGCCACCACCCCAGCTGCCGCTCGAGCCAACGCCCGAGCCACTCAGAACAAAGCCGTGCCACAGCCAAGCTAGTCATACGGTGGCCGTGGGAAAATGGCTTGCAGTCAAAAAAATTAGGCGTGCATCTCGCGAGCCGAGAAAATGTTAAGCGAAAGGGGCTATGCATTGAGTTAATCGAGCAAGCGAAGTCGACATCGCAGGAGAGTAGCTCAGCAGGCAGACGAGATGCCGAGCCAGCGCAGATAAGCGCGGTGAACGCCGAGAGTAATGCGACTCCGGCCGATAACGTCAAATGGCCACCAAAGGCCAGCAGCATCACCGCTGATGCGCGCTCGCACGAAGAACATGCGCCGCAGACAAAGCAAAACAGTCCTAAATTAAATTCAGACCCAGAAGAAGGGGGGCCGCAGGTCGACTTCGCGAATGTAACACGCAATTACGACCGTCGATGCGAGGAGTCAGATTTAAGGGGTTATGACAGTGTTAAAACCTGAAAAAAAAAGAAAAATTATTAGTGCTGTAAAAAAGTAATATATATATAGTTGCTCCAAAAACTAAATTTTTCCTTTCAAATATAAGTATTATACATCACTTTTATGCATTAAAAATATGCATTAAGTGAGTATAACATTTAACAACAATTAAAGGTATTTACTTACCAAAAAACATCATTTTCATCACTTTTGTTTGCTTGCCGCATGTTTCTGATGGAACCGTACCATCAATCCTGATGAATCAAAGTGCCAAATCTTCCTTATGAGTCTGGTCATAGACTAAGCGGAACAGATTCCTGAAAAACACAAAATTAATGTAATTGATTAAACATATATTTACAATATTAGTAATTATAGTGAATGTTACATATGTAAACATACGTAACATTCACTTTGAACTTATGTTTGCCAATTCTGCTCCGCTTAGTTTGTGACCATACTCATAAGGAAGGTTTTCCACTTTGATTCATCAGGATTGACGGTACGGTTCCTTCAGAAAGCTGTGGCAAGTACACAAAAAGCATGAAAAAACTAAATTTGAGTAAAAGGCATTTAAAGTTTATTATGTAAATCATACAAATGAACTTAGCTATACTTACAGAAACTATCTGGCATACCTTGATTTGCTTTTGGTACTCAAATATACATACAATTAAGTATATTTGGTGGTACGCGCCTATCATGCTGTATGATAATAGCATTTAGAAGCTGAAAATAAAATAAAAATGATCGTTAGCTATTCATAATCAAGTAATGTTTATAAATTACAGTTACATGCAATACTTACCATTATTAAATAGACTTCAATATGTTAAAAAGTATGCCAAATAATACTCCAGACAGTCATTATAAACTCCCATCTTGCTGGCTTGCACCCGTACACCTAAAAGCAAAAAATAAACAAAGAAAAAGCTCATTATGACACAATTATTACAAATTAGTTTCCAATACTTATCTGAATAATGGTTGTACTCTGCAGAAGCTCTTGCACTTTTACAACACCATTGAGGTTATAAACATTATTACAGTAGCTAGCAGACTAACTGCACTGATCTAGTGTCTTGAATGAAAAACAGCTGTTTGGCTGCTTTCTGCTGTTTTATAGAAAATTCTACTATACCGATCAAACAGTAATCTTCATTCTCGACTGGACGCTGTGAGCCACAACCTGTTCGAGTGGCAAGTTCAAATTTGTTGAATGCCTTTACTTTAACACATTGAGTTTAGTAACATAAAATGACACAGAAAAATTAATTTTACGGATTTTATTTATTTTACGGAAATAAAGTCATAACTCTTGAGAAAAAAACGGTTTGTAAAACGGTTTTTAAGTCGTATTTTCAGTAAGATTTCTCATGAAATGACTCTGTAAAAAGTGTGGTAGAACAATCCTTTCCACAAGTTTCGCCTAATTAAAATATTTAAAAATCACGATTTTTAAAAAATTTACTTTAAAACAGATTTATCAGTTTTTTGTCGATATCTTCGAGGCAAATTTTTTTTAGCAAAAAACGGGTTTAAGGTCCATATTCTACGGACTACTAACTGTGAAAAAAGTGAATAAAAAAAAATGGATATTTTCAAAATTTTAACACTGTCATAACCCCTTAAACTCATCGGCATCTTCGGGCAATATATTGGTCCAAACATACATGCGAAAAAACAAATGTATGGAACTGTCGGCGCGACTTGAACGCGACCCCAGCATTCCGAATCAGCCGCGGGTCTAGATATATCAGCAACACAGCTGAGGTGACTGCTAGCAACATCTGCACTGATGCCGTCATGCGGGGTGCCGGATGACACCGCGAGAATTTTGCGCTCGGACTCGGAGTTCGGGAACATCGATTGCACATTTCTATTCGCGCACGCGTTCAATAATAATGTTTGTGTACACTATGATCTATCCGACGAAAAACGCATTTTCTGCCATATCGTCGTAGAAGAGGCAGGCGACGTAATCCACCTGAATCTGCGTGGACAGCACTTCACGCCTAATAAAGTAAGAGAGATAGGAGAACCGAGAGCCCGCGCAGCTGCGAAGCGTGACGGACCTCCGCACGACGACGGTCCCGAAGGCTTGCAATCGACGGTATTCGGGAGAAACAAACCCGCGAAACGAAAGAAAATAGAAACGCAACCGCCACCGTAGCAAAAGAAGTGCGATAACGCCGCGAGCGACGAGAACAGCGAAGAGCAGGAGCCCGACGCATCAATTAATAGAGTGCTAACACAACGGCAGACTCTATCTAACGCGGCAGACGCAGGTCGGGGGCACCGGCCGCTGCACTTAGCTGGCACGATCCGGACGACGGCGATAGAAACAGCAACGAACAGCTGAGCGAGCGAGCGGCCAGCGGCAACAACTCTGCAGGCAAAAGAATGCCGCCTGCGCCAGATTACACAGACGTAACTCAGTCAGCTATGGCTTATCGCGACGAGTCGGCCGAGATGGAAACCGTGAGCGAACAGCGTGACGCAAGGCCAGCGGTAACATCCGCACTGAAAGATGCTAAGCTAAGCAGATACGTAACTACTCGAGCAAAGCCACGGCGCGAAAAACTGCCGTGGGCTGTACAAGATGGCCAAGACGCTCCGACCTTTGAGCACCTTAGGACTTACAAAGAGCATCCATTCAGATACCACGAAAATTTAGTATACTTAGCATGACAGACAAGTCCTTTTCCACCGAAATCCAAGAAGCTCTCACAGAGCGTGGATACGTGGGTCCAGAGGTGCTCAATGACCAGAAATTCAACCTAGGCGAGATAAACGTGACCGAGCACAAAGGTTTCAAGGTCATCGGCTTGTACGCCAAAAATCACGCCGACGAGAAACCTCTGCGCGCGAATTTACGCAAATGTTCAAGTACGCTAAAGAAGGCCGTAGCCAGATTAGAAATTACGAGTTTCGCCATTATCCGCGATCTCGCGATTCTGAAATTATCAGAATGGTCAACGTTCATTGAGTTGTTCGATTGATGTTTCGCGAAATAACAGCTAGAGCAAACGAGATCGCTAGCCGGAAGGCGACGACCTTTGAGTTGCACAATCTAAGCAGCAACACGTCGATTTTCGGACTATCAATCTCGAGCGCATTAGGGGCGATGGTGATCATAGGGATAGGCTGCTTCATAGCATATCGAAGATGCAGGACCAGCCCTATCGAACGTATAATTAGGCCTCGCGGCCACCTTGGCGCCACCATCTTAGTCCGACACCTAAACCATGGGCCGCATCGGCTGAAATATCTTAAACAACTAAAGTTACAGTGCCAAATCCATCGCAGGTATGAAAATCAGGAACGCTCGTCCAAAAGAATGAAATTCGCCATCAACAAAGCGACAGCAACTCGAGTCAAACAGATCTATCGAATCTGATCAAAACAGATAACTATCAAAACAGATTGTTACGAACTAGCGCAGATAAATAGGGAATCGTCTGAGTTCGCTTATTGTACTCCTAAAATAAATTTCAAACGCACAATGTTTTTTTCATTAGCGAGCATAGTGAGACCTCACCGGAGGTCATTTATTCAAAAAAGTATAAAAATAGAAATATGCCTCGAAGCGTCAGAGTCTCACGGCAAAGCGTAAGTTGGAGGCGAGGCCGCGTCTATTTGTTCATCTTCCGGGCGCCCAAAGCGCACAGCAAGTACCCCGAAAACCCGGTGACAGGGGCATGACAGCGGGGCCTCGAAAACGCTCCCCTGCTCGCAGCCGTCTATCGCCAGGTACGCCACGATCGGCGCCGCGTCATAGTCCAGGACCCCCAGCCGGCTCCTGGGGATAACGCTGCCGGTGTTAGATACCACCGTATTAGCGATCTGCAACGTGAACGAAAGTAGAACATCGCGACGAATTCAGTGACCCGGGACGGAAAAAAAAACGAACTCACCTGCCCGCCGGGGCAATCTTCATCATGCCTCATTAACCAGCCGGAGCTCGCCAAGAGGGAACTCGGCGTAACGCACGAATCGCGGGACGGTGGTCCTGGACAGATCGGTAGCGTCGACGCATCGGGTCCCCAGCTAAAAGAAAAATTGAGTGAATAGAAGCATGTTCCGTATGCGTCAAAGGAAAAATGAAAAAGAGTCACTTACAAATCTATGCTCCAAACAGAGCACCGCAAGACGGTATATATAGCCGGGGGTATGTAATACGACAGGTCCCCCGAGCAGTTACGCCCCCATTGCGGCTGTTCGTTGGGCAGGTTGACGTAATACTTCATTTGAAAAGTTTGGGAAAAGTCAATGCGTAGTTAAAAACAAAGCGCGAGAAATTTAGAAATTTGTTTTCGGAAACGCGTTTATATACAAGCACGAGAAATTTCTTTTCGGGAAGCACGCATATATGTGTGGGCGCCAGAAATTTTTTTCGAAAACGCACATATATACAAGTGCGAGAAATTTTTTTTCGGGAGGCGCGCATATATGCGCGGGCGCGAGAGATTCTTTTGCGGAAACACGCGTACATACAAATGCGAGAGATTTTTTCAGGAAAAACGCACATACGACGGGCGCGAACCTTCTCTCGGCAGCACGCATATATATGTGGGCGCAGGGATTCTTTTCATCTATCCCCGAAAATCGCGTTCGAATGCACACGAAAATTTTTTTGATGTGAAACATCTATAGGCGCGCCTTGAGGAGTGAAACCGTAGTTGAAAACAAAAGAAAATTCCGACCAAAAAAATCCCAACATCTGGCAAAACGTTCTAACCCCCCACTCCGCCTCCGCATGCAGCAAGCTTGTCGCGTGCCGAGTCCTTTCTTCCCGGCTGTGGCTGCTAGTAGTATAGCACAGTATAGCAGTAAAGCATAGGAAATTAAGAAAATGCATAAGTGCGACAGAGACAGGCTTTCCCTCCCCCAATTTTCTCTCGACTCCGACTCTGTCGGATGCTAACCTTCGAGATTCGGCGGACGACAGAAAAAAAAGGTCAGGCCCATCGATAGTCAGGGCAAAAAAAAGAGTCGGTCAGAGAGCGAGGAACGAGAGAAAATTGAGGGACGGAAAGTCTGTCTCTGTCGCTCTTATGTATTTTCCTATGCTTCTTACTCGCTCTCATGGGTTTTCCTATATTTTGTTTCCTCCTAGTCCTTAGTACTTAATGCGCGTGTGTGTGCATGCGTGCGCGCGTCACGTCTAGTGCCGCGCGAACAGTTTTAACCCATACACGAGTAGCAATTTACCCCCGGATTTGAAAGAATTCAATTATTATCGTAAAATTTTTAAGCTACATAGCGCTGCAATATCAATTACTGTACATATTAGTTTAAACCCAGATTTTCCTAAGCGCATACGTTACCCGCGTCTAACTATAAAACGATCAAGTGCGTCAAATATTCTAATACTTCCTTGAATATTGTTCAGACTTTTATTTTTTATTATTCTAATTTTTATTTTTATTCATTTTCTTCATTTACGATAAACTTCTTTCAATCATTATCAAATTCGATGTTTCACATCTGTCAGCTGTCCCGAGACAGCTCACTTTTTTTCTTAAAATGCAAAGCGCGACGATAATAAATAACAACAAAACTTACTTTAACACAGCGGCGACAGGCCAGGGCTTCGCATGCACGGTCACCGATGAGCATATATGAATCCCGCTGACAGGTCACGCGAACATATCTGCGGCCGTGCGACAGTGATCCGGGCGAGGGGTGCACGCCGTCCGGTCCGAGGGGGGCAATAATCAAACCCCCATCCCTCACAAGGTCGACCACCAGGTCCTTAGTGGCTGCAACTCGGCGCTTGCCGCGATGATGCCGTGGGTCCCGCGGAGTAGCCATGATACGCGCGGAAGCACTAAGTCACAGCACTTGAACCCGCGTCGCGGATGCACCCGCGGGGAAGAGAGCGAGAGGTTCTGTGTGGACAACTGCAGCACAGCACTAGAATACTCGTCGCGGATGCACTCGCGGAGAAGAGAGCGAGAGGTCCTGCGTGGGTAATTGCAGCTATCGCACTGGCGAGACGCTAATCGAGAGCTGCCAAGATCGCGCATCGGAATGCGATTAGCCACTTCGATCGAGCGTCACCGCCGGATACTGCAGCTATACGCATGGCGATTGGGGCTGCATCGCGCTAACTCAGCGCGATAACACGCGAGACACCGCAGCTCGACGGAGCTGCAGCGAAGAAAAATTTAGAGCACGTCGAGTATTTTAAAAAGCAAAAACCAAGCTGCGCGTTGAATCGGTCGGACACGCGACTAGTTTATGCAAAAAATATATATCACTACATGCGCTAAGATTAGGATTACCATCCTTACTATATATGTTACATCAATTACATTATTCTCCCTTTTTTGTATACAGGTAAATGCTAGCAAAAATCATTAGATAATTATATGTTATAGTAAAATACAACATGTAAAACAAAAACGCAACAAACAAAAAGACACTTAAATTTAAATAAGTTCTGATAAATAATAAGCGTCTAATACTAATTAATTATACTTATTAACTATAATACTATGTTACGTTATATGAATAATAAGTTTATAATGCTACAATATTTGTAAATCTATAATAGCCTGCTCTGAGAAAAATGTGAGGCAGCAGCGGCTGCCGGTTCAGAGAACGCACGCGCGTACACACACACATACATACACACATGCTTACACACACGCTCGAAAACGAAGAAAAGCAAAAATCAAAGAACAGAAAAACAAAGAAACTCAATAGAAATTCAATGGCATCCAGGGACAATCACACACAAACACACGTACACACCTGCGCGCCTCGGTCACACGCCTCCCCGCTTCACCCGTTTTTGTCGGGGGTGCGAGGACGCTGCCCATCGCCGGCAGTGCTTAGGTAGCACTTCGCGCTGGAGCGCGAGAGCCGGAGCGCTCTCACGCACAAAGTACAAGCTTGCACTTTGTGCTTGAGACCGCGGCCTCCGAGCCTTCGCATCGCAGGATCCACGGGCAAAACGCCGGCGACTAGGACACGGAGCAGAGCTCTCTTCAGCTCTCCTTAATAAAGGCAATATTCCAACGACTTGGACTTCTGCTTTTTCGTACTTTATCCTCTTACATAACAATACATAATGTAGATTTTGTTTTTATATAATAATATATTTTTCTTTATCATTACATTATTTTTATTAATTATTGCTTAACCAAATAGAAGGAATAGTCTTGTCAAAAACATACATTGGTAAAGCTAAAAGAAAAATAAAAAAAGTAATAAATTGATTTTATAATTAGAGGATAATACGTAATATTGAAACATTAAATATTAAATATAATTGGAAAATAAATTCATATTTATGGTAATATGTATGTAATTGATTAAACTAATAGATGAAAAAATTGTAAATTGATAAATTTATACTTCAGATATATATAAATAATACATTCAAGTAGTAAAATCTATAAAGTATACAGTAATAGAAAATTTTTAAATAGTTTCATAAAAATGATCAAATTGGATTGAAAATATTACTGTTAGATAAATTTATTTTTGAACATTTGGTGAGTATATTAGTTTATTTATAGCTAGTTATTATTAATCCTCGCCATTCTTATATCCAGAAAATATACAAATCGTACAACAGTGGGAGGAAATCCTTATTTGTTGTGAAAGTCTAATTTTCCATATCACAACAGTAATGACAACCATCTAATACTTTTCGGCAACGTTTCGTCCTCTAACGTGGGACCTTCTCAAGCCATTAAACTAATTATAAATTACTAAGTCATTATAAATGAAGAGGTTAAAAACTTCTTGTCACAACCATGTGCTTATCAGTATATTTATAGCTATCAATTTAACAGAGGCTTACGTGGCACTTTTCGCAGCCCCCGTAATAAAGGTAGAATATATATATGAATTCGTAATATGTATGCGGGTGATTCATCCAAAAGCTGTGTTTTTCATGTCTGCAGTCTAAAAATGGACTTTTTGCAAACTTTTTGGTCCGAGAAGCTGATGAAATACTTGCACTAAATGTACTTAACAAATGAGTATACATTTATAAGTAGTTTCTTTAAACGTATATCGCTATTTTCAAAATAAACGTATATTAATATTATTTTAAGTCGTAATTCAAAAACAGAGTAGATCTCTCGCAGCGTCCGTTCTCTGTAGACTAAATAACCAAATTATCATTTCGTCTCTCATTGTCTCCTACACATGAAGAGTATACTTATAAGAATTTTAAAAATATTTTTTCTATAGATCTAATTCAAAAATAGAGCAAAATCTCTCGCAGCATCCTATTCCTTTGGACCGGTCACCAGATCATTCTCAGTGTCCCACACATGAGCAATATACCTATACTTATTTTAACGAACACCTATATGAATTTATGTTATGTCTCCTAAGATACGTTAATAACAATGCAGTTATATTTACATATTTGGGTGATTTCATGTAAAATCCAAAAAAAATTATTTTTTACCTACTATAGCGTGTCAAAATAACTCACGAATTTTTTCAGATTTTTTCCATCAAGTTCCATCAAGAGGGTCAAAGTTCATGAAATTCATGTTTTTTCCATTTTTTGTCAATTCTCATTAATTCATAGCTCTTCAGGGATGCATTTTTCAAAAAAAGTGCATAGAAAATTAAATTAGTAAATTAATTAATAATGAATTAATAATTAATTAGTAATTAGTAAATTTTGTCTATATTACAAAGAAATATTTTTAAAGTTATATATATATATATATATATAATTTTTTTTGCTGTCCAACTCTGGTTTAAAATCTCAGTTTCACTGATTTTGGAGTGGAAATTGGATGTAAGAAGAGGATAACGTGTATATATATTGTTACGTATGAAACGTATGAATGTTGGACGGGATAGGAAAGCGTAAGAAAAAGGTAGACGACGGGACTCGAACTCACGGACCCGAGAGCCAGAGGCCTGTGCTCTAACCACGGAGCTAACGTCTACGATGCAGTTTCATGCATCGAAGCGTGACTCCTCTTATCACTTCGCCCGTCATGTTGCACCTATGCAGGCGCTCTACGTCCGTGACAATATATATATACATATATATATTGAAACGGGCCAGAAAGGTTTATCTATCCCGGCACGTGAGTTCGAGACTCAAGAATAGCAATGTATCGCGAGTCGGTCGAGGGAGGGGTCGAAACCGCCTCCGCAAGAGTGACTGTCCCTACCCTCCTGAGTTAATCAGGGGGATGCTGCTCGTCGATAAACGGCGGAGGTCAATCTCGGTATGACTCGTCGTTTATCGACTTAGGAGGGCCTCCACACAGCCGTCGGGGTACGGGTTGTCAAGTACCTGATGCGCAGGTAACGAGACACCCTCGCCCTGTACGAGGGGGAGAGAAGGTCGGAGGAAGAATTAGGCAAAAGAGTTTTAGCTTGACTTTAATAATTATTTATTTAGTTTCAATGGACAGAGTGAATTTAAGTAGCTCCTTAATGCAATAAGGGGGGGGGGAATGGCGTTGTACAATCCCTATCCGAGCGCTATGCTCATGAGGCATCAGGATGCACGTGGCCGGGAGCAGGTGCGCATTTCCCTCGAGAGGGTCTTGCTCGCTGCTGGAGCTACAGACGAATGACGATCTCTCTGCTGTTGCGCTGGCTTTTATACTGGTCCGGCGCCTATGCTGCTGTGTTTAAGCCGTTGCTCCCTCTCCCGGCGCTTGCTTGTACTAGGCGTGAAAAAGGTGGCGCTGTTGTGTGTACTGCTTCCGTGGCGGCAGCGCTTGTGTTTGACGTGGCGTCTTGCTGAAGTTTGTTGTTCTTCCTCTATGGTAAGGTAGATTGTACCGACGGTGGTTTGTTCGTCGTAGCCGGCCGTTTCATTGCCCCCCCAACAAAAATTGTTGAGGTTAGGCCGATAACAAATTTTTGTTTTAAGTTGTAGATAGGCAGGTTGGTGAGCAAACCATCGTAAAAAATAATATTGCAAGTATTTACATTTGTGTGTTTTTATTACAAAATATTTAAAAAAAAAAACAAACTGTATATCCGCTCCGGAAAAAAAATAGATAACTTATTTGACATAATATTAAAAAAAATACTGTTCGTTATCACAAAAAGAATTATCATTGTTTCGGTGCGTGTCGCGTACTTTATGGTGCTTCGGCGAATTCTTTGTATTCGTCGATGTTTATTTCACCGAGCGTTCTCCATTCGGCGAGGATGCGAGATAGCTTGGCGATCTCTGCTGCCCTTCTCCTCCTTTCCACCTCGCGCTTCGTCTCTGCCCTCCAAGTTTGGGCGTCTGCCCGGGTTTCGTCGAGGGAGGCGGGGGAGTATTCCTCGCTCCGTTGCGTTGCTGGTGGCACTTGGGTGGCTGGTTTTGCCGGCCTTGTTGGTGTTCTTAAGATCGGCGGCAGCGAAATACTTGGTGGTGTTCGTGGTTTTTGAGGCCCGGCTGCCGTCGATCTTATGCGTTTTGCTGGTGGTGGAGGTGGTGGAGGTGGTGGCATTATGCTCGCGTCTTCTTGGGCTGGCGGTGTGGCCGCTGGCGTTCTTGTTGGCGAGCTGGTTCTCAGCCATTCGGTTGGGGTCTGCGTGCGCCGGTGTTTCAGCGGTGATGTCTGCGTCGTCCGGCATAGCGCGTTGGACTCCGGCCGAATGGTTGCGGTATATGGCCTTGGCTTTATGAAGGCGATGTAGTGGACGTCTTGGTGGGGAAACGTTTGGGCCCAGTGCCGTCCTTCTTCCAGCATGGCTCGGGTCACCAGCGTTGCTTGGGTGCATCGCCCCGTCTTTCCGCACGTTTGTGTCGCTGCGTCGGTCTTTAGCGTTCTTGACATGTTGCCGGTTTGACGATTACTGTTGTATTGGCGAGCACGAAGCTCTTCACGTGTTTGGTTGTTATTTGTGACATTTTCTTAGAACTTTTCGCGGTCGCCCGTGATTTTATATAGTCTATTTTTCGTAACTGAGCATGGGTATACAGTTTGTTCTTCTAGTGTGTATATAATATGTATGTTGCTAAGTTTTTATTTTATTCGAAATATGGTTTTAGATTTTGTACATGGAACTTTCCTCGTTCTTTCTTTGTAGTTGGGTTTTCTAGCAAATATGTGTCGAGTCCAATGACTTCTTTTATTTTGAATGGGCCTTCGAATATGTTTAAAAACTTAGCAATTTTACCGCCTTCCGAATCGGTTACATTTAATGCTTTTATTAGTACATTGTCGTCTTTTTTGAACGTAAAATGGTTTTGAGTATTTTTCTTATTTGCTCGTTTTGTGGCTATTTTTGTCGCTCTTTCTTTTGCTAGATATATTCTTTGTTCGTGTGATGTATTTTTGTGTGTGTTTGGAATGTGTATAATTGTTTGCCATACTCGTGTTGGCTGCCTATTACAATGTAGTTCTAGTGGTGTACAGTTTGTTGTATCGTGGTGGATTTCGTTTAGGATTGTTTGAATCGTTGGTACAATTCTACTCCACGTTTTGTGTTTCTCGTCTAATAGTGTACGCATGAATCTACCGATTTCTCTATGCACCCTTCGATTACATTGCTTTGCGGGTGTCTTATAGATGAATATATTATTTTGATTTTTTCAGATTCTAATGTTTTTCGGAATTTTTCACTGGTAAACTGTGTTCCGTGGTCGCAGATTATTTTTTCGGGTTTTCCGAATTTTGGTATATAATCGTTTAATAATTTGTTTAACGTGGCTCCTGCCGTTGCTCTTCTGAGAGGGTAAAAAACAACAAATTTACTGAATGCATCAATTGTGGTTAATAAATATTTTGCCCCCCCTCCTGAAGATGGCAGGGGCCCGTAAAAATCGATTGATAGTAGCTCGTTAGGTTTACGTGTCAAGATTGGTTGGGCTATTTCTTTATATTTTGTGTTTAAAGGTTTTGTACGTTGACAATTGTCACAGTTCTAAATAGCCTGGGCAATCTTTTTACGTAGACCCTTAGCGTAGAAGTGTTCTCCTATCATTTTATACAGTTTTCTACCGCCTATGTGGGCGTACGCTTTGTGTGTTTCGATGGTAAATGGTTTTACAATATTTTTTGGAATAACGATTTTTTCTCTTATGTTTGATTTTTTGTACAGCAGGTTGTTTCTGATTTCGAATCTTCGCATCATATTTTTATCTCTTTCTTCAAGCTTTTGTTTTATGTTGATTGTATCGTGGTCATGATTTTGTTCGTTTTCAATGGATTTGCAAAGTTTTTTCAGGCTATCTGTACGTGTTTGTGTGAGTGCCGCTATTATGATTTCTGATTGTGATTCTATTTTTAATTTTTCGCTATTATCCATGCGACTTAAATAATCTGCGACTGCGTTTTGTTTACCAGGAATGTGTTGGGTCCTGATATTATAGTCCTGAATAGCTAAGCTCCAGCGTTGAAGGCGCTGGTTGTTAAATTTGCACGTTTGTAGAAATGTTAATGCTTCGTGGTCTGTTCTGACTATGATATCAGGCGCTCCTTTTAGATATGAGTTTAATTTTTTCAAAGCCCATACTAGGGCGAGCATTTCTTTTTCAGTGGTGAAGTATGAGCATTCGCTCCCTTTAAATGTTCTGCTGACAAAGCAGACGATTTCTTCGTCGCCTCTGTCGTTTGTTTGAGATAGTGCCGCGGCACAAGCGTAATCCGAAGCGTCTGTGGTTAAAATAAATGGCTTTTTTGGATTCGCATAAACTAAAAACATATTTTCGTTAAATAAAGATTTTATTTTTTCAAAAGCATTTTGATGTCTTTCAGTCCAAATAAATACTTTTTTGTTTTTAAGTAAATCTAATAATGGGACCAAGTGGTCTGCAAATTGTTTAGTGAACTTAGAGTAGAAATTAATAAATCCAATAAAGCTTTGTAGTGCTTTTAAATTTTTTGGTGGGGTAAAGTGTTTTATTGTTCGGATTTTTTCCGGATCCGGCCGGATGCCTTTGGCTGAAATAAAATGACCGAGAAATTCTATTTCTTTACAAAAGAATTTTGTTTTCTTAAAGTTCAACCGTAGGTTATGTTTCCGTAGTCTGGTGTATAATAAGTGTAAATGTTGTAAGTGTTCATCGAAATTGTTTGACCCGACCATTAGGTCATCGACAAATAGTACTAAAAATTTCTCGAAGTCCCAAGTGGCTTCTGTTAGTCCTCTGATTAATGCGGCTCCGCTGGTTTTTATACCGAACGGTACTACGTTAAATTCATAAACATGTGAATCGATCTTAAATGCTGTATACTTCCGAGATTCTTCCGTTAGTTTGATTTGCCAATAACTCGACGTAAAATCGGATATACTCATAATCGGTTTGTTTGCACATCTTTGTAATATTTCGTCGATGCCCGGCGGACCTTCATAATTGTTGTGTAATACGGAATTTAATTTTTGTGCTGCTAGACACGGACGGATTGATCCGTCTTTTTTGCGGACGATTTTTATAGGATTTATGTAAACGCTATTTGATCGCCGTATAATTTTTAAATTTAACATTTTTTGAATTTCTTTTAACGCGTCTTCGCGGTCATGAATCGGAATTGGATATTGACGAGTAAACCAAGGTTTCTTGTCTGTTAATATTAATTCGTGTTCGTAGGTTGTTAATAAGCCCGGTTTTTTTTCAAAAATCTCTTTGTGTTTTATAATTAAGTTTTTTAGTTTTGTTTTTTGTGTTGTTGATAGGTCAACACATTCGTTTATTTTTCCGTCGATTTCTAATTCTGAAAGTTCGTCCGGATTATTATAGTTTTCCTCGTTATCTGTATTTGAATATTCGAGGTAATGATCAGCCTCACTAGTAGAGAATTCAGATCTTTGTACTATCGCGAGACTTTGGTAGTCGTTATTCGGGATAGTTTTGTCGACGTATTTTATAATACCGTCCACGTTTTGAGATTTGAAGAGTATTTCTTGCCCGGCGGTGTTTATTAACATTTGTAGTGTCTTAATGGTATCATAACCTATTATACACGGTTTTATGAGTTTTGGTATTACTATATATATTATTTTTGTTTTGATTTGATTTATTTTTGTGTTTAGTTGTACTTGTAGTTTTATTCGCGTGGATTTATTGCCAGTCGCGTTTTTTATTGTTTTGCCACTTATCGGTAACGTAGGGCATTTTTTGAATTTCTCGAGGTTCTGATAGTAGAATTCCTCGGATATAGCAGTGACCTCGCTACCTGTATCGATAAGTGCGTTTATTTTTGTTTGTTCAATTTCGATTTCTATTTCCGGACAATGTAAAACTTCTATGTTTTCGCCAGAGGGGCTAATATCGCGTAGAAGTTCCTTCCGGGGGTCTTCTATTATTGACGCGATTTGAGTTACACATTTACTTTCGTGTTTTTTTGAAAGCGCGTCATTTTTATGTGTAACTATTCTTCGTTTTTTAAAGTTTTGAGGATATCTTGCGGATCTACTTCGAAATTGAATATCCCGGTGTCATGTTTGTTTTGTGAATTTGTTCCCCCTCCTTGGGGATTTTTAGTTTGATTTGAGTTTTTGCATATTGCTTGGATAGTTTTTGGCTTATTTGGCCATTGTTTACCCGGTGGTTTAGCTTTAGTGTCACTCGGATTTTCTCTTGTTGAGGAATTTTGACTTTTTTCGGTTTTATTAGTGTTGCGACGTGTTTTATTGTCGTCGTTGTCATAGTCAGTTAGTATTATTAAGAATTCGTTAATGTTGTTGATTTTTTGTGACATTACGGTACGACGAATATCGCGTTCAAAATGATCAGCTATTTTTCGAATAATTTCTTCGTCGGATATTTTCATTTCGAGATCCCGAGCCAAGTTGCACATGTAAGTGGCGTAGCTAACTCGCGAGAATTTTCCTGAACGATATTGCCCATATTCGAGTCGCGTGGATTTTTCGCGTTGGATGTTTCGGTTCCAGAATCTTTCTTTGAAGCATATTACAAATTCATTAATTGTTTTTATATTCGATTGTAAATACCACCAGTTTTGTGCGTCCCCTTCTAGAGTCTGAGAAATCAGGTGTTTCAGCTCGTATTCGTCGGGGTTAAGTGCTTCTGCGTATGACTCTAATTCTTTAATAAATTTAATCGGTCTTTCCGACGCGAGACCTTTGAATTTCGGCGGATCTAATTTTAGCTTTCTGGAATTGTCTGTCGTGTCGCTTGACGTTCTAGAGGCTTTAGCTAATCTTTCGATTTTACTTATTGACTTTGTCATATCGTCTTTGTCGATTTGTATTTTGTTTTCTATTTGATTTATCTTTGCCGCGTGTGTCGCGTCGTGTGATATCAATTTGTCCACGTCATCTTCTAACGTAGCATTTTTTTCTTTGAGAGTTTTTATTTCTTCCCGGAGGGATTCTACGTATGCAGTTAGTGTGTCTAATTGTTCATCGATCGCCGATTTTTCACTTTTATGTTTTAATGTGATTTTGTCGGTTTTTGGTGTCCCCGTGGAATTTTCTAATGCGGTTACTCTATTGCCGAGGTCATTTGTTTCGAAGTGTAAATTTGTTATTTGTGAGTCTACTTGAATTTGCCATTTTTGTTCTTCTGTTAATGTATCAGAGTGTGTGTTTTTTAAATCTTCGAACGATTGGGCGTATCGCCTGTGTCGTTCGTCGTGATCTGCCATTGTAAAAGATAATTGTTTCACGTGAATTTATAAATAGTTATTTGTTCAAAAATATCAACTTCCCGTGACTCTCTCGTAATATTACTAATGTCTCGAGTCCCTGTTCGGGCGCCAATGAAACGGGCCAGAAAGGTTTATCTATCCCGGCACGTGAGTTCGAGACTCAAGAATAGCAATGTATCGCGAGTCGGTCGAGGGAGGGGTCGAAACCGCCTCCGCAAGAGTGACTGTCCCTACCCTCCTGAGTTAATCAGGGGGATGCTGCTCGTCGATAAACGGCGGAGGTCAATCTCGGTATGACTCGTCGTTTATCGACTTAGGAGGGCCTCCACACAGCCGTCGGGGTACGGGTTGTCAAGTACCTGATGCGCAGGTAACGAGACACCCTCGCCCTGTACGAGGGGGAGAGAAGGTCGGAGGAAGAATTAGGCAAAAGAGTTTTAGCTTGACTTTAATAATTATTTATTTAGTTTCAATGGACAGAGTGAATTTAAGTAGCTCCTTAATGCAATAAGGGGGGGGGGGAATGGCGTTGTACAATCCCTATCCGAGCGCTATGCTCATGAGGCATCAGGATGCACGTGGCCGGGAGCAGGTGCGCATTTCCCTCGAGAGGGTCTTGCTCGCTGCTGGAGCTACAGACGAATGACGATCTCTCTGCTGTTGCGCTGGCTTTTATACTGGTCCGGCGCCTATGCTGCTGTGTTTAAGCCGTTGCTCCCTCTCCCGGCGCTTGCTTGTACTAGGCGTGAAAAAGGTGGCGCTGTTGTGTGTACTGCTTCCGTGGCGGCAGCGCTTGTGTTTGACGTGGCGTCTTGCTGAAGTTTGTTGTTCTTCCTCTATGGTAAGGTAGATTGTACCGACGGTGGTTTGTTCGTCGTAGCCGGCCGTTTCAATATATATGGGTGGTTCTCTGACAAATCGAGCGGTCGATTTTTTGACCCTATCGAAAAAAATTTTTAAAATGTTCCTAAGAGACACATGAGTATCCCTGAATTTTTTCAGATTTTTTGCATCAAGTATCTTCGAGTTACAGAGGGTCAAAGTTGATGAAATCACGTTTTTTTGCTTTTTCTGGCTACTTTCATTAATTTGTAGATCCTCAGGGAAGCATTTTTCACTATAGAGATATATAACATTTTTTTCTGCAAATTTTCTAAACTATTCAAAAAAAATATTTTTGATGTTGTATATATATATGTTTTAAGAAAGTTATAAGTCATTTAAGTCTTAAAATCAAATTTTAGGAAAGTTCGATCATCCGGATCATAACCAAAAAATTCATGAAGATACCTTATTTCAATTCAAAAAAGTCTGCGAAAGACCCAGAATGTCAGAGGCCTTGGTTTCTCTGTAAAAAATCATTATATCCGTTCATATATGAAAAAAATTTAGTTTTATTGCTATATAGAAGAATTTAACCAATTTTATCAATTACGTAAATTTTTTTATAATAATTTCAGTCATTAAAAAAATGATAAGGTTAGTGAAATGCTTCGATATAGCAATAAAACTAAATTTTTGTCATATATGAATGGATATAATGATTTTTTACAGAGAAACCAAGGCCTCTGACATTCTGGGTCTTTCGCAGACATTTTTGAATTGAAATAAGGTATCTTCATGAATTTTTTGGTTATGATCCAGATGATCAAACTTTCCTAAAACTTGATTTTAAGACTTAAATGACTTATAACTTTCTTAAAACATATATATACAACATCAAAAATATTTTTTTTTAATAGTTTAGAAAATTTGCAGAAAAAAATGTTATATATCTCTATAGTGAAAAATGCTTCCCTGAGGATCTAAAAATTAATGAAAGTAGCCAGAAAAAGCAAAAAAACGTGATTTCATCAACTTTGACCCTCTGTAACTCGAAGATACTTGATGCAAAAAATCTGAAAAAATTCAGGGATACTCATGTGTCTCTTAGGAACATTTTAAAAATTTTTTTCGATAGGGTCAAAAAATCAACCGCTCGATTTGTCAGAGAACCACCCATATATATATATATATATATATTTATTTATTTATTTATTTATTTGACCAATATTACAATGCATAATTCCGCAGAGGAAAAATAATTTCCTTTACGCGGTATAAATGGTTCTTAAACTAAGCTTAAAATTTAACTAATATAAAACTAATATAAACAAAAATACTTGAACTCATTATAACTAATATTATTATTTATTATTTAGTTGCATATTTGAACTCCCTTGTTTGTAGAAATAGGGTTGAATTAGTATATACTTAAAGTGCTTAGTCAATAAAGTTTGTATAGATATCATCTTAAGAAGACTTTAGAATTTATGGTAATTTTCTTTAATCCACTTTTTTACTTTCTTTTTGGCTATTGATTTACTAATATCCATTGCTTTGAGATCACTTGGAAGCATACTAAATGTATGTATTGCGTTGATGTAACAACTTTTAGAGCTAATAGTTTTATATCTTTTTGGTAGCTAAGCTCTTATGTCTAGTTATAGCATTTGTTGTAAGATACGTTTCTTTAAGTTCATTATAATAGTATAGGAGCGCTTCTGTAGCAAATGATTGTTGTAGGTTCATAGTGACATCTTGCATAAAAGTATTCTTACAAATAATTTTATTGATTCTGTTTTGTTTTTTCTGTATTAATTCTAGATTATTTTTGTACGCACCACCCCGGGCAGCGATACCATAACCAATAATACTATGAAACAATGCATAGTATATCATGATTAAGATATTATATTGCATACTTCTTGAGATTTTATAGAAAAGAAAGATTAAATAATTAGTTTTCCCTAGTAAGTAGTTTATATGCCGGTCCCATTTTAGATTTTGATCCAATATAATTCCGAGATATTTGACTTCTTCGACTCTGTTTATTTTATAGTTCTTTATTCTTATGTCCATCGAAACAGGAGTACTATTACTGTAATTGCTAAAAGTGATATAAACAGTCTTTTTGAGATTCAGAAACAGCCTATTTAGAGCCAGCCGATCATCTACCATATCTAAGTATTTATTCATATTATTTTGCACGTCAGTCCATGTGTTTCCCGTAGCTAAAATAGCTGTATCATCAGCATAGGATATAGTAGTGTTTACCGGCATAGAAATAAGCAAGTCATTTACATACAAAATAAAAAGAAAAGGTCCTAATATGGTCCCTTGAGGAACACCTGTTTTGACTACGTTGAAATCACTTTCAGCATCTCCCAATTTGACTTTTTGGCATCTTGCACTGAAATAGCTATTTATTAGTTCGTACGTTTTACCTCGAATACCATAATTGTACAATTTAGTAAGTAGTATATTGTGGTTGACTGTATCGAAAGCCTTGGCCAGATCAATAAAAGCGGCTCCAATTGGTAAACTTCTAAATAGTTTACTGTAAATTTTGTCAGTGATATAGTTAAGTGCGTCTTTAGTACTTTTATTTTTCAGAAATCCAAATTGTTTATTAGATATTGCATTATTTTTAACGAGAAGAAAATTATACAGTCTATTGTATATCAGTTTTTCAAATATTTTAGCAAAGTTAAAAATTAAAGAAATTGGTCTGTAGTTTGATATATCTAGATTATTTCCAGCTTTAAAAATAGATACAATCTCAGAGACTTTTAGTGCATCCGGCCCAGCTCCCCGTTGAATACGTAGATTATACATGTATGTAAGTATATCTGATAACATCGGTGCTAATATTTTGATTATTTTGGAATTAATTTTATCTATACCTCCATTTTTTTTTATTTGCAAACTGTGTATTATTGTTTCTATTTCTTTATAATTTGTTGGTTGTATAAATATTGAGTTTAATTGAGGCTCAGGCAGACTAAGAATTTTGTCTTTTACAATTTTTATTTTATTGCTATGTTTTTTCCCTACGTTACTAAAATATATATTCATATAGTTAGCTATTTCAGTCTTGTTGTAAATAATTTCATTCCTGTCATTTATACATTTTTGTATAGTATTTTGTTTATTTTTCCACTTATCACCAACCTTCGATTTTATATATGTCCACAATTGCCGAGTATTATTTAGATTATTTTTAATATAGTTTTTTTCATACTTATATTTGGCAACTTTTATAGCTTTCGTTACCACTTTATTGTATTCCTTATAGTCTCTCCTAGCATCATTATTATTTTGATCCTTTCTCATTTTATTATTTAATTTACTCGATAGTATTTTACTCGATTTGCCATTGGTTCTTTTTCATACTTACTTTTATGTATACAATTGTTTATTTCGTTGATTACACAACTTCTGACATGGTTCGGAACACGTATAGATTTGAATCTATTCCAATTTATTTTACTAGCCATATCATGTAGTTTGGTATAATTGTATAATGGTAAAGCACTTCTTTCTTCGACATTAATTTGTCTATTAATTTTTATAAATAATGGAAAATGATCTGATGACGGTATTACTAACTAAAAAGCTTCAGTAGTCAAAGATTCTGCTTTAACGAAAATATTATCTATACGCGATCCGTGTCCATCTCTGTGCTCATCATCTGGCCTTGTAATGCCTACGAAACCTGGGAAATATCCCCTTTCTAAGAAGTTACATAAAAATTCATTTGTAATGTTATCAATTTTTTGTATGTTTATGTTAAAATCACCTATAATTAGGTGATTTTGAACATTTTCTTTTTGTTTTAAAAATATTTTCAAGTTGTCAATAAACTCAAGTGTGGGAAGATCATGACTTCTATACATAGAAGTTAGTTCAATATTCTTGTTATTATTTAGATTTATTACTGTGTGAATAACTTTTAATCTGTTTATACTTATCGTTTCAGTATAATCTGTTTATACTTATCGTTTCAGTATAGCAATCAATGTCTTCCTTTACATATACAACAACACCATCTGACCTACTAATTACACTATTATTGTAAAAAGTGCGATAACCTGGTAATTTGAAGTATTCATAGTGATCAATATTCCACGATTCAGCACAGACAATCACATAAGGTTTGAAGTTTAAACTTTTAATAAGAATTTGCAGTTTTTCATAGTTCGCATTTAGACTCCGAATATTGCAATACATAAAGGAATTAGATTTTTTGTTCACTTTTCCATTTAGTGTTTTGATGTCCTTGAAACTGAATTCTCCTTGTGAGAAATCCTGTTGGAATTCTTCTAAATATTCCAGTATTTGTGCCCTTTTGAGAGTAGAGGGTTATACATGTTTGTAAATAGTGGTCCCAAGTCGACATCTCTTGCAAATTGTTTCTCTTCATGTTTGTATTGCTTTGCAGTCCTTCCATCGATAATGCAGAAAAGCTTTTGAGATCCTCTTTGACATACCAATTACTCTTTACATTTAATTGGCAGCAGAACATACATATTGTTTGACATATTGAAGAGTGATGCTTATTATCCATTTTTCCTTGGACCATACGGGTAATCTACTTTCTGTATCGACTTACTAAGAATTTTCTTGTATGCTTCACATTTTGTTCTATCATTAGCTCGATGGCTTGTTGAATAATTTGTTTTTAGCCTCTCATTTGTTCTCACACAGTTGTGAACACGTGCTGTAGCTATTGTGCTGGGGAGCACAATAGCTACAGCACGTGTTCCATTTGCATTTGTTTTTTCAGTGTCAAATAAAGTCAAACTATACTACATATTACAAAAATAATAAATTACAATAAAAATCTCAACTACCTTAAAAATTTAAAAAAAAACTCCAAACGCATCCAATGCACCCGTGCTAATGCACAGCTGGGCCTAGACCGCAACAAAAAATTTTTTTAATTTTACAAAAATTAACAAATCTAATTAAATAAATAAAACAAAATAAAATGAATTAAAATTTAAATCACCGCTCTTGCATCGTTCGACGATGACGATAGATAAAAGCACCGGTGCCGTCAGATGGTAACATGACACCGGCGGAAGTCTACAATCAACTGTCCTCTCAAACCTCGATAGCGCATATATATACTGGTACCCACATCCTTCGCACGGATACCCGCATACAAATGAAAAACATATTTACTAAAACTATTATGATAACAGTCCCAACAGGTCGATAACACGTATCCAGATCGCACACGTCTTTTTATCTTTTCTTGTATATCTGTAATTTCTTTTCTTTTCTTGGCCTTGACAATTAGATTAGTTTGGTCAGTTTTAGCAATTCTTTTTGTAGATATTACTGAATGTGCATAACTATTTTCATTTACCTTATTCAATTGAATTTTTTCCATTAGCAGTACATTTTTATGTTTCATTTCTTTATTTAGGTCTTTTAATAGGTCATTTTTTCAATTAATTCTTCGTTTTCCATTTTCATTCTTCTTATCGCTTTTCATTTGCTTGCACTTCTCACTGATTTCTTTTAACTTTCGCTCATATTTGATTGCCAAAGAATCTATAGCTTTCTTCTCAAGATCATCTATTTCCTCAATAGAGGTTAGGTCTGGGATACACGTGCATATGCTCAGCACTCCTTTGATAAATTTGAAACCCTTATCTCTTATTACACAACTTAGGTGATATGGCTTAGCACATACTATGCAAAATGCAACTGTTATTTTTTTATTGCAACAACCAAGTAATGTTTTCTCATAGCTATTTTCATCTCAGTCCACATCAGCCGCCATCTTAGCGATATATATATGTGTGTATAAATATATGGGTGATTCTCTGTGAGATAGACTGGCCGAAAAATAGATATAGCTACAACTCTGAGAATTTGTTCCGGAGGTTGCCTCTGATTACTCTGAATTTTTTTAGATTTTTTGCATTGATTATCTTAGAGTTACAGGGGATCAAAGTTGGTAAAAACAGTTTTTTTTTTCATTTTTTGCTGATTTTCAAAAATTCATAGCTCCTCAGGAAAGCATTTTTCACTATTGGGACATAGAATATTTATGTCTAGAAATTTTCCCAATTTTTGAAAAAAAAACACTTTTAAAGTCATATCTATAGGTTATAATCATCCTACGAATGGTTAATGTTTAAAATCAAGTTTTCAAAAGGTTCGCTCGCTGGGATCAAAATCCAAATTATGTGAAAAAGTACCTTAAAACAATACAAAAACATGTGCCAAAGCCCAGAATTTCTGAATTTTTTTTATTAGTCCATTCCTGTTTCTACAAATAATTATATATGCCAAAATACCTGAAAATCAATGAAAATCCCTTGTGGCGTCTATTATTATAATAGGCGCATGGACTCAATTCATCAAAAACATTTGTTTAGGCTAAATTCTCTTATAATTTAAGAAATTACAATATTACCTGACTTAAAATAACATTAAAATATTGGATTATTTAATCAAAATAGCTGAAAACGACCAAAATCCCTTTTGGCATCTATTATTACAATAGGCGCATGGACTCAATTCATTATAAACATTTGTTTAGGCTAAATTCTCTTATAATTCAAGAAATTACCTGACTGAATTGAGTCACCATAACACACTATAACTCTGGGAATTTGTTTTAGAGGTTGCCACGAGTTACTCCAAATTTTTTCAGATTTTTTGAATTGATTGTCTTAGAGTTACAGGGGATCAAAGTTGATAAAATCATTTTTTTTTGCATTTTGTGCTGATTTTCAAAAATTCATAGGGAATCCTCCTCAGGGAAGCATTTATTACGATAGGGACATATAACAATTTTTTCTTAAAATTTTCTCAATTTTTCAAAAAAAATACTTTTGAAATCATATATATATATATATATGTATAACAAGTCATATGTGTAATTTAAACCTTGAAATTCAAAATTTTCAAGGTACGATCCATCGGATCCCAACCAAAATTTTTGTAAAGAGTGCTTATTTTAGTAGAAAAGTTTCTGCGTATGTCCCAACCCATTAGACTTGCTCTATTTTTTGCTAAATATAAAGATATTACTCATATTTTGCTACATTTGGCAAATAATGATCTACTTTCGCCTTTATAATTATAAATTCATCTGAATTAATTACAGTATGTATAGTAGATATATATATAATACATAATGAAGTGATATTTCTTAATGTAATAGCTAATAATTCTATATGTATAGCGACTAAAATCTGGATTAATAGTTAATTTATAAAATAGTACTTACAGTCATAGACGTGTGAGGTGGTTTTAACTTGTTTTCCCGGACCAACTTATTTGAATCACCTGTAACAAACAAAGATTAATTTATTTTAACACAAAGAATTGTGTTAAAAAATGTTCAGTGAGTGTCATTGATAGTATCTTCATATATGCATGACTTTTTTCCAAGTAGATTTTGACACTTAAAACTTTTTGCAAGCTATAGCTCAGACACTATTACAACGCGGAGTGCGAGTTTCAGAGGGTTTAAGTGCATTTTAAACAATATATTTTATTATAAATTAGCAGTCCCGGCGCGGTTGAGGTTAGCGCAGCTGATAGCAGCAGCAGTAGAGCTAAGAATTCAGGTTATGCAGAATAATAGCACGAAAGTGGATTGGCAGCAGTTATATCCTGTATTAGGAATGAACAAGACGGCGGCAATTTTGAAAGCGCGTGCGATTTGAATATATTTATTTGGTTTTCGGCATAGTTCAATGTATAGTTTCAACCATTATTCCATAATGTAAGAAATAAACAAAATCATCATAATAAATAAAATAATCAGCTAAATGCATTTAAATTCCACGCGCTTTCAAAATTGTCGCCGTCTAGTTCATACATATAGGCCATAACTGCCGCCAATCCACTTTCGTGCCATTATTGTGCATAACCTGAAGTCTTAGCTCTACTGCTACTGCTATCAGCTGCGCTAACCTCAACCGCGCCGGGACTGCTAATTTATAATAAAATATATTGTTTAAAATGCACTTAAACGCCCTGAAACTCGCACTCCGCGTTGTAATAGTGTCTGAGCTATAGCTTGCAAAAAGTTTAAAGTGTCAAAATCTACTTGGAAAAAAGTCATGCATATATGAAGATACTATCAATGACTCTCACTGAACATTAGATACGTATATTTTTATTATCTTTAATTTAATTTATTTCAAATTGAAGAGCACAATTCTTTGTATTAAAATAAATTATTCTTTGTTTGTTACAGTTGATTCAAATAAGTTGGTCCGGGAAAACAAGTTAAAACCACCTCACACGTCTATGACTGTAAGTACTATTTTATAAATTAACTATTAATCCAGATTTTAGTCGCTATACATATAGAATTAATAGCTATTACATTAAGAAATATCACCTCATTATGTATTATATATATATCTACTATACATACTGTAATTAATTCAGATGAATTTATAATTATAAAGGCGGAAGTAGATCATTATTTGCCAAATGTAGCAAAATATGAGTAATATATTTATTTTTAGCAAAAAATAGAGCAAGTCTGATGGGTTGGGACATACGTAGAAACTGTCTACTAAAATAAACACTCTTTACAAAAATTTTGGTTGGGATCCGATGGATCGTACCTTGAAAATTTTGAATTTCAAGGTTTAAATTACACATATGACTTGTAATACATATATATATAATTTCAAAAGTATTTTTTTGAAAAATTGAGAAAATTTTAAGAAAAAATTGTTATATGTCCCTATCGTGATAAATGCTTCCCCGAGGAGCTATGAATTTTTGAAAATCAGCACAAAATGCAAAAAAAAACTGATTTTATCAACTTTGACCCCCTGTAACTCTAAGACAATCAATTCAAAAAATCTGAAAAAGTTTGGAGTAACTCGTGGCAACCTCTAGAACAAATTCCCAGAGTTATAGTCAGGTCTATTTTTCGGCCGGTCGATTTCACAGAGAATCATATATATATATATATATATATGGTTGATTGTCTGACAAATCGAGCGCGCCATTTTTTGACTTTCACCAAAAATATTTTTGAAACATTCGTTACTAGTCTATGAGTGCCCCTGAATTTTTTCAGATTTTTTCCATCACTTTCATTCAAGTTACAGAGGCTCAAATTTGGCATAGTAAGGAATTTTTGCATTATTGCCTATTTTCGTTAATTTGTAGCTCCTCAGGGAAACATTTTTAACGACAAACAGTTAGAACATTTTTTTAGCAAATTTGCTCTAGTTTAAGGGAAAAATATTAGCAAAGTCACACACACACACACACACACACACACACACACACACACACACACACACACACACACACATACATATATATATATATATATATATATATATAAATATATATATATATAAGTAGATAGGCTATGGGCATACCAACTCACAGGCATCCCAACTCACCCCCTCTCCTAGAATATTGAGTTGGGCGCGAGCTCACCCCCACCTCGTAGATACTGAGCTGGGAGCGAACTCACTCCCTCCACTAGGATAAAGAGTTGGTAGGGATTGAGCTAGAATCCGTGTGGAAGGGGTAAACATTGGTTTAGCCTCTCATGAGTTGGTAAGCCCATAGCTTTTTCTACTTTTTCTTCATTTTTTTTTTAATTTTTTTCTTACCAATCTGACGACATAACATCTTACCAATCCGATGACATCTTACCAATTTGATGATCAAATATTTTCATGAGTTTTACATTGTGTAATGCACAAACAGTCTTGTAAATTGGATTATGGTTTGTGCATATAGTTACACACTTGATGGATGATCTTGTTGGATAACCATATTGTTGAATGTTATAAACAGGAAATTTAAAACGTTGCAACCACTTCTGCCTTATATCATCCATAACGAAAATTTTGCTGGCATTTTGCAATGATTCACGAAGCAGATTAGCAATTTGACAGTAATCAAGCCCATTCGTGTCCCAGGCTATTCCATGATAATTGTGTTTGAGCCACATATTTTCTGCTTGCAATTGATTAGAAAGTCTATGCAATGAAAACGGCTTTTTAAATAGATGAACTATAGGATCTCCACTGTGATTAAGAGGAATAATCGCTATTTCCTTTAGAATATAATCACCTCCCATTTGCTTAAAGCCAACCATGTCTACTGCATACTCCATCTCGTAATGTTTTTTTTTTAAACAAGTTTTTTTACCTCTCCACTTACAGGATTATACTGAGTAATGCGATCGTGTAAGATTAGGCAGTAAGCTGATGTAGATGCTGGGAAAGGCTTTAAAGCCTCAATTTCTAGACGCACGTCAACAGGAGCATTTTTTAGAGTTTCATTTTGTCGTGAACAGTCAATAACTACGAGTGGCATCTGAGTTATATATGATTCTTTATCCAACAATTGTTGCGGATCTCTTCCATAGTAGCTTCTTTGAAAATCAACATACATATCATAGAGAATTGCATACTGATTTTTAAATATGTCGACGTTCAGATTACCGTATGGATAAGATTTCGAATTCAAGAAAAGTTGTACATTACTAATTTCACAGTGATCGAATCTGCTGTAATTTACATTTTTTACATCTTTTCTCCTAGTTTGTAATCCAACAATTACAAAACGAGGTTTTTCCAATTGATTCGAAGTTTTTACAGTCCAGATGTGTTTATTGGCTGCTGGAAGTGATGGGTATTCAAATAACTCCCAAGACCGATAACACATGGAGATTGGATTATCTTTCCCAATAAAATTGAATAACTGTATTTTTTGTTTGTCAGAAGCAACGACGTGTGGCATTATCCACTCTATCTTCAATATTTTTATTTCAAAGTTTTCATAAGTAGCAGCAGCACCTGCAGCAGCCGTACTTTCTTGAATTACTGCATTTATATCACTTCTTGATCTAGTGAGAATGAGTTCATGTTTCATATTAACTACTATCTTTTTATAATCTTCTGCAAAACCCAAAACCATGTTCAAAGGAATGCTACCTTCAAAATATCCTGCTTGATTTTTCATTGTCGATGTTGCTTCATCCATACCTTCCCATCCTGCATTTTTTAAAGCATGAGCTTGCCTTGGAGTAAATGAAGGCCATCCTTTCATAATACTGGTTAAGCCAACATTTTTACATTTATCAATCTCCACTGCGTTCATTTCATATCGGATTTCATCAAACAAATGACAAATTCCATTGTTAGCAAAATCAGTCTTAGCTAGTGCACTTCCGTCTGGTTTTCGCAGTGTTCCATAGACACGAATGTAACTGCGAGACGGTAAAAGACATAGATCTTGATGCTGGATAGTAATACGAATTTCATCACTGTTATTAAAACTCAATGATGAGTATGGCTGGTGTGAATGTAATTCGTATTGAGCTATAGACTCATCGAATACGACACCTGATTGAATTTGAAGAATTTCGTCCATTTTTCTGGAAGCAGCAGAGAATTATGCAACTGATTTTTTTCCACGAACTTTTAGTCCTATGCTTTTGAGTAACTGAATGCTCTGCCTTGTTAACGGTTTGACTTTCTTTTGTCGACTGATTGACGTCTGACATTGTGGTTGACTTATATACACATTAGAATTGTAAACAATCCCCATTATATAGCTTTGATGTGAAGTCTAATAGTAATTTCCTCGCCTCGAAAATTCACCAAGTTTCCGTCTTGATCAACGATTCGAATTTGAAGATTATCTATGCACTTCACACTAAGTGGAAGATAAATGACATGAGACGGAACTTCTACGATTTTGAATCCTGGAGGAACTCTGGGGAAGAATTCGTGGATTGTGTGTACCTTTTTGTTATTGATATATGCACCAGCAGTAATGTTACACTCAACTCTGAGGGCATTTATTTTTAATATTTTCACAGGTAAGTCAGAATTATGAATAGTTTTTTCTTTGAGAATACGTGGAGTGAAGCCAAGAAGACGTCCTATTGAATCGTAAGGTGTGAGATCCAATGGATGACTACAACTAATTTCACTTTTGAGAGTACTGTTGTTAGCTTTCAAAGAAAAATCAATTTTTTTCAATTTTAATGCTTCTTGTACAAATTTGTTGATAGCTTCAATTTCATAGCTTCCAGTAGGAATAGTTATTGTAACTCCGTTTTTTATATGAAGTTTATTATTTGATTGATCAACATTGGGAATGGAGTTGAATGTTAAAAGTTCAACTAAACCCAAAACAAACTTCTTATTCTTTGGTAGTTCAATCGAAGGAAAATATTGCGCTTCTAAAACTGAAGATTTTCCAGAAAGACTTAAAGTAAAACTTTCTTCCATGACTGATTGCAAGTGAATGATTAAATTTTTAGTTTCAATATGCTTTTATAGGCTTTCAGTCAGAAATCGAAGACAGAGATGACCACAAATGAATGAGTCGAAATTCTGATATCTTTTATAATTGTATTTTATTTCTTTCACATTGAGATAGCTCATGAGATCACTAGGAGGTTTAAGATCACCAAAACTATCAAAGTAAATGACGTTAGAAGCTTGTTTTCGATAACATACCCAGTGAGTGCCTTTGTTTTGAAAATCATCTAAATTAACAATAGCAGATTCATTTCGCCAAGGACCATCGCGAGGTAGATTATTTCTCATAAAGACACCTCTAAAATTTGGAATTTTCAATACTTTTGCATACTTTATGAGATCATAGTTAGTTAGTGGACGATTTGGTAAAATTAAATCGACGTTTTTTTTTTTTATTAATAACTCGTCCACTACCAACATGAGGTTTCATAAATAACCCCATTCCATTTTTATAAGGCTTAAGATGGAGACCTTTGCCTAGAGCAATAGCTTCCATAGATCTATTATGCCTCTTTTTTTCTTCATACTCTTTCTGAGCAGCCTTAGCATCATTTACTGCTTTAGCTATTCCAGCAGCACCTCCTGCTAAAGCACCGGTCGCACTGAGTCCTGCGAATAGTGGTATAAGAAAAGGCAGAACTCCACCCATTTTTGATGGTAATGGTAGAACACGCGGAAGTAAAACTTTTTTCTTACCACCACCTTTTCGAACAGCTTTACGAGCGCCTTTCAAGGATGATAGAATAACCTTGCGTGAACTGTTACTTGGTTTTAATGATTTTTTAGCTGCAGTCACCAACTTACTGAATTTGACTCCCATTCCAGTTTTTGCTTTCAATTTCATGGCACTTGCAATAGCCAAGGCAGTTGCTTTTTCAGCAAGACTAGCATCTTTGGCACTAACACGTTGCCAAGCTCTACTGGCAAGCTTCATATCAGCTTCTTTACGATTTTTATTTTTATCTGAGTAATCAATGTCGTGTTGTTTACAAGCTTGATCAAGCGGATTTATTCCAGGATCACCTCTTTTCAATCGCTTGTTTAACTTAGTTCCAGGGCCACAATACTGATATCCGGGAAGATGCAGCTCGATCGGCAAGTTATTGATCACTTTATCAAGCAATCCGTATCCTTTCGTCCGCTTCTGAGATTTGTGAATGATCATCTCTCTCTTCGAGTGCTGATCCACAACTGATGGTTAAAATATATAAAATGAATATTTATACCTTTTAAAGCTTAATGTCTAAGTTGACTTTGTCCCGTTAACATGGATTTTACTAATCAAAAAGTGAAACTGCCTATTGCTAACTTTGATTTCGGAGTTCAGAAGAGAAAGAAACGACATGGAGAATTACTACCAGATAGTATACGAGCAGTATTCTGCGGTCCATCGAATTGTGGAAAAACAAATAGTTTATTAGCTCTAATTACTCATCCGAATGGTCTGAGATTTGAAAATGTTTATGTTTATTCTAAATCTTTAAATCAACCAAAGTATCAATTTCTCAAAGAAGTTTTAGGTCCAATTAAAGGTATATCGTATATACCGTTTAGTGAACATGAATCTGTAGTATCTCCAGATGAAACATTACCGAATTCAATTATGATTTTTGATGATGTAGCTTGTGAGAAGCAAGATAATGTCAGAGCATTTTTCTGTATGGGGAGACATAAAAGCGTAGACAGTTTCTATCTTTGTCAGTCGTATGCTCATATACCAAAGCATCTTATTAGAGACAATATTAACATGCTGGTAATTTATCGTCAAGATGATGTTAATTTAAAACATATATATGAAGATCATGTAAATACTGATTTAACTTTCAATGAATTTCGTAATCTTTGTTCTGAATGTTGGAAAAACGATAAGTATGGTTTCATTGTTATTGATAAAGATAGAGAAATGAATAATGGTAGATACAGAAAAGGATTTGATTGTTTTGCAATAAAAAAGGAGATGTGAATCTCATTCTTTACAGTTCTATTGCAGACAGCAGCTTGTCAGCATGTCTGAGTTTAAGAAAGAAAAGGATATTCTCAACGAGCTCTTACGAGCTCGTAAAGCTATTAAACAGAAATATGCTTTATTGAAACAAGAGAGAGATGATTTTGAAAAAGTAATTGGCGATACATTGAAACCTGTCGTTACTCCACTCGAAAAGCTCATTGATTCGAGAACTGAAAACATTGGACGATTGAATGATGACGATATGAATAGTTCAAGTAAGCACATGAAAAAAGGAAAGATACCTATAGTTTATGATATTGAACGGTTTGATTCTTCTTCATATAATCAAGATGATGATGATGACGATGATGATGATGAGTTTGCTTCGTTGGATGGCACAATCTTGAATTCTACATTTAAATCTGTGCGTGATCAAACCCAGTCGACAGACTTTTTATCATTACTAGATAAAAGCCGCAGCAATTTAGATAACGTATATGGAGTTAGAAATGAAAATGGAAGATATATGATTGGTAGTGCAGAAATTGAATTTGACAATAAAACAGTAAGAGTGAATGACAAAAGTTATCCTAAAAGTGAAGGACTAATGGAATTAATCTTCATCAGACAACCAGATGGAAATAAAATAAGTGATGTGGATCGTAAAAATTATCGCGATATTCTGGTAGCATCGAATGCTCATCGTCAAAAATTCGACAAAAGTGGACCTATTCGTACTTCAAGGAGTAGGAAATTTAGAGATGTTATATCACCTATGTTCCGTAGCTCAATGCGCAAACAGAAATCCATCAGCGGAGAAGGTCTCCTACCTAAATATAAAATAGCGAAGAAAAATTCTTCCATAGATCTTATCTATTGGGATGATCCAAATGAGCTTGTCGAGCGACTCCGATTATTAATTGGTGAAAAATCAGCTGGAAATGACAATCATACTAATGAAATCCAATCAATTATAGAGGAGTTACGTGAAGCTGAACATATATATTAATGTTCACATCTTTCTTGAACCATTAGTATCATGAGTCTCGACTTGTTCGGACGTACGCTTGAGCGACCGCAAGAAGTAAGTCGCGGTCCTCAAGGTATTGGTTTCGATCTTACTTTAGATGGCAATTTTGACTTAAAAAATAAAAGATTGTGCAATCTTGCCTCTCCCAGTAATCCGAAGGATGCGATCACCCTTGAGACTTTTCAGAAGTGGAAATCTGTGGTAGATCATACCCTTAGTACGGATACAACTAAGATTAATAAAAATCTTTCCAATCAAAAAGATCTGATTAATCATAATCATACAAAACTATTAGAGGAAAATAAAAAAATTCTCATCGAATTTAATTCAATTAAATTTGATATAGATGCTATTCGTGCAGATATAACTAAGATCAATAAAAATCTTTCCAATCAAAAAGATCTGATTAATCATAATCATACAAAACTGTTAGAGGAAAATAAAAAAATTCTCATCGAATTTAATTCAATTAAATTTGATATAGATGCTATTCGTGCAGATATAACTAAGATTAATAAAAATCTTTCCAATCAAAAAAATCATATTGATCATAATCATTCAATGCTGACAGAGGAAATTAACAAAATCAACAACAAATTTAATACCATCAAATTGGAGATAGAAAAGTCTATAAGCGTTGAATTAGCTCATATCAATAAAGCTGTTAGAACTCATAAACATCTACTAGATTATGCTAATATAAGAATAATAGAAATAAATGAGAAACTTAATCCATTTTTGACAGACAAAGAAGATGAAAAGAAGACTAAAGAAGCTGAAAATAAGAGTAGAGAAGTTGCAACATCGATATGGAATACTCTTCAGAATGCTTTACTACTGAAATTCATACCATAACAAAAGTAGTAGTAGTAGTAGTAAAGATGAATCTAATAACTAAATTGTTAAAAGATTATTATGACAAACCTATAAGAGTAGAGCAGCCGCAACAATTTTTGGACTAATATTGAGAGAAGTATTGTAGAAAATGGAGCGTCAAAGAGTGGCTGACGAGTTGCACAAACCAGCTCGTCGTAGATATAAACGAAGAAAATATGATATACGTGGGATAGATGAGACTTGGCAAGCTGATCTTGTAGAAATGATACCCTACTCCAAGGAGAATAAAGGTTTTAACTACTTACTCACTGTCATCGATATATTCTCAAAGTATGCATGGGCTGTTCCAGTCAAGTCAAAAAGTGGTAAAGATGTATCTGAAGCAATGATGGGAATATTGAAGCAAGGACGAACACCAACGAACCTACAAACCGATCAAGGAAAAGAATTTTACAATTCAAACTTTCATCAACTCATGAAAAAGTATAAAATCAATTTGTACTCTTCTCATAGTAATCTGCATGCTAGTATATGCGAACGATTTAATAGAACATTAAAAAATTCAATGTGGATAGAATTTAGCAAACAAGGAAGCTATAAATGGCTGGATATTCTGCCTAAATTACTCAAAACTTATAATTCAAGAAAACATCGGACAATAGCAATTGAACCCAAAAATGTTTCAAAGGCGAATGAAAGACAAATCAAGAAGCGATTTCCAGTTGAAAAGTTACCTGTAAAGAAACCGAAATTCAAAGTTGGAGATAAAGTACGAATAAGTAAAATCAAACATGTTTTTGAAAAAGGTTATACACCGAATTGGTCAACGGAGATTTTTTCAATCACTAAAGTAGTAAAAACCAATCCAACAACTTACCACGTTAAAGACTATTATGATAATCCAGTGTCTGGTGGCTTTTATGAAACTGAAATTCAAAAGACAATGTATCCTGAAATTTATCTTGTGGAAAAAGTTTTAAAAAAAAGTGGTAATCGTATCTATGTCAAATGGTTAGGATTCAGTAACGAGCATAACAGCTGGATAAATAAAAATGATATTAAATAATATTAAGATGGATAAAAATGAAATGAAGGGATAAGAATTATAGGTAAATAAAAAGATTAATTGTTATGATAAATATTGTTATTTATTCATAAGTGAAAATGTATAATAATATTAATAAATACATTAAATAAACAAATTTGTACAGTTTTTTTCTCTCTTTATTATTTAGTAGAAGTACCAAACTGAAAAGAATTCCCCCCTAGATATACAATAAATAAAATATATTTATTAGCAGCATCACTCATATCATTATACAGTTTTTCATCTTTTAATAGCATGGACGATATCTTCTCGGGTAAAAATATCTGAAATTCTTCGTTTACATCGGCAACAACCTTCATACCATATCTCGTTTTTACTTGTTTTAAGGCTGTTACCATATTTTCTTTGTCTTTCTCCATGTCTTTTGCCTTTTTTGTAGGCAAAAATTCACGTTGAGCAACCTTATTCAGTGCAGATAGATCCATTCTGGAAAAAGTCAAATTGAGGTTAGAAATGTTGTCACTGTTATAGAGAGAAAGCATAATATCAAAGAAAAGTTGAAGTAAACTTACTTAGTTGAGTTTTATTTTCTTTGCAGAAGGTAGACTAAATTCGAACTCTTCGATTGCTCGAATGATTTCATCGTCTTGCTGCATCGGCTCATATAGCCCATTCCCCGCCACAATTCCTGCCCCTTCCATCGCCTGTTGTAATAAATCCCCACTCTTTACTTCTGTTGATGGATTCCATTCGTCAGCCATCTCTTCTGGAATATCGTATTCAATGGAGATTGGTTCACATCCCTCTCCAAAAAGCATTATCCCCACTCTTTTTGCAGGATTTTCATTGAATTCTTCATCCCCTCTCTTTTCTTCTACCCCCTCCACTCTCAATGCATGGATTTCATTGGCTATCGTCTCTTTTTCTGTTTTGTCCGCTATCCCCACTTCTCTGTCCTGTCCAATAATATTCATCTTTTCCTCCAATTGGGATGCTGATTGGGCCATTTGTTCCTCTAAAATTCTATAGTGACCCCAAGGCAAAGTATCGGTAGTATGAGGTAATAAATATCTTTTATCATCGTGTGGACTCAGAGCAATTTTGCTTTGTTTTTCAGTATATGCTATGTGCAATTTAGAACGAATATTGCACTGCTCTCGTTTTATAATAACCAAATCCTCAAGACATCTTCGGTAATCTTCAAATGTTATAGTTTTTTTCACAACATTAGATTTAATACCTTTAGCTTTTTTTACTGTCTCTCCTCCTTCAATTAAAATACTATACATTTTACTGCGCAATCCAATGAATTCTGTCATAATCTTACCATTACATTCATCTTTCATGAGGCCTGGAACTTTTTTATTCTTGCGAGGAATACCATACCGATTATTCTCTTCATAATCTGAAGTATCAAATCTATGAATATCTTCTTTCATAATTTGATACATATCAATGTCCTTTACTTCGTATATCAAACTGTCGGTATCTGTATATAGAAGTTTACAATTTTCACCAACTCTTTGTTTCATGTAAGAATAGTGAAACTCATAAACTAATGTCTTGGATAAGTCAAGAATACATAAGCCAACGTATATCGGCTTCTTTATTGTAACACTCGTTCTTTTAAATTGAATAGCAACCAAATTTTCATCGAAAATTGCGCAGCTATGGAAATTTGGTTGAGCTATTCGCGCTTCAGCTCCATATCTGCCAGTAAATTTATTCACTAATCGTACATCAACCCGAGATCGCTCTCGTTCGATGCATTTACCATAGACTGCATTAATCAAAAGTTTGTAGAAGAGTTTTTCAAACTGATTCTTCGCATGCTTCCTCTTCTCAGTATTAAATTCTACATATGATTTGAGCCAGGGTTTCTGCTCAAAACTCAAAAGTCTGTGAACCTTTTTTAATCGAAGTCCATTATCCATCGCTTGTTTTAGAGCTAAATAGTGAATAACATATCTTTCCTTGTTATTCAGTGTAGTTAAAAGCTTCTTTTGTTTTGAACCAGGAGGAGTTTGATGCTCAGCGCAAAAAGGTAAGTCTTGATGATAGTCATGTAATTCCTCAGGATACTCCAAGTCTACTTCAGCAAAGTATCCTATATCAGAATCAAATGGTGTGTTAAAAAAATCTCGATTTTTCTCATAATCAATCCACTCAAATCTTCCAATTGGTAAATACTGCACCATTGCCCATCCATATAAATTATTTATATCAAAATACATGAGTGTCTTCATTTGCTTCTTCTCATCATACGATGTACCCATGTATGGATTATTCGCCTTACCCTGACGATTGCAACATTGACTAATTCCTCCTCGAATACCTGCTTCAATAAACATCAACATGTCAATATCTGTTATAAGCTCTAATTCAACTTTTGTCATTTTTAATGCTGCTGAAAATGTGAGTCCTGGAGTTGTGTAAAAATGAGCAGGACATAAACCATATGCTTCCAGAGAAGTTTTTCGAAAACTTTCAAATACGTCAGCCAACAAAAGAACATCTGTCTTCAAGTATAGATCAGAATACTCTCCCAAAGTTTTTATATTGAACATTGTCCATACCTGAACGGCATGATTGTAGTCTTCTTCAGATATGTGGGAATCAGTTAATTTGTTATAAAACTGTTTCTTTTCCGGCAGCTTTATCGTTGATAACTTATCCAATTCATCTACAAAATCATAAGGAAATATACCTTTTCGTCTAAGAAGATCAATTTTTGCATTAGAAAATCCATCTGATTGAAATTCCTTAACTGCTATTGGTACATTTTCCAAATATGATGCAAGCTTCTCCAATGATGATGGTAAAAAGCGCCAAGAGTCTATAAATCTAAAACTAATATCACAATCGTCTATATACTTTGTGAATGAAATATACTTTTCTTTATTCTGTGGTATCAAAGACACACGTCCTTTTAACAACGTAGAAGTAGCGATTCTTTCAAAATGAAGTGAGTGTCATAATTTAGGTTATGAAAAATTATAGGGACAAATTTGGAATCCTTATAATTCAAATTGCATGCATTATGAGCAGCACCTCTATACCTGAAATAAAAAAATTCTATTTAAAAAAATTGTTAAATTAATTTACATAATATCTAATAAAAATGGAAAACTTACCGTCCTGTGAGGTGACAATGATCTCGAACTGCGAGTTGATTTTCTTGAAATGGTTTTTTACATATATAGCAAATAGTTGATCTTTTAAAAGATAATTCTTCTAGATCCGTAAGTCTCATTGGTTTCGGATTCTTATGTAATTGATCTATTTGCTCACTAATTGACTTTAATTCTCGAACAACCATTCTGCAGGTGTCTCTTCATCCACATTACGTTGTCTATACGCTTTGTATCTTGATAAATTGATGTCATAGCTACATTTGATAAAATAACCTATTGCTGGTATGCTTCATGGCGTTGAAAAGTGATTTCACTATCAGTATGCTTTAGCAAACACTCAAAATCAGCATAAATCACAAAGGCACTTTTTCACTTTTATTATAATTTTCAAATTTCAGAATGTTATTGTCTTTGTCCGGCAGATTAATACGACAATTGTTCAAGTTTTTACAATCTTTTTCATGGATTGCTATTCTTTCTTCACTGTAAAAAATTTGCAAACATCTTTCACAATGGTATGATTTTTGATGAGATTTAGATATTTGAGAACATAGAAGTCTTGACATATTTTTATCCACAACATAATGATATGTAGGTACACTCCTCATCATCAATATTATTTTTTTCATGCTCGTCTATATAAAAATCTTGAATGATGAGTAGATTCACATGTTGCACCTTTTTTTCACTCGTAATGTGGCAAGGTGATACTTCATATTTTGCTCCATACTTCCTGAGCATATATACATTTACTGAAATATTATTCAATTTTTCAAATTTTGGAATGTCTTTAAGTTTAACAGGGAATTCGATTCCACTAAAATTCAACTTATTCACATGTTGTGCATATTGACTTGCTCTATAAATAAACAAGTATAGTATACAAAAAATTGATTATCCTGATTATGAACATATATAAAAAATCGCCGGGCTCCCCTGCCGCCCGTAAGACACCTCCCTTCCACCCTTGCACCCTTAGCGCTTCTGCCCCTTCCGTCCAAGGCTTATTTTTTTTTCGCACCCCTGCTGGTCCCGGCCTCTCTGCCTTGCCCCTTGACAGGCGCTCTTTTTTTCCTCTGCCTCCATCACCTCCTCCTAACTCTTTACGGGATCCCCGCCGCCTCTTCTCCTGCCCTTCCCTTCGCGCTTGGCAGCGCGTGGCTCCTTTCCCTGGGTTTTCACCCCCTTCTTTCCGCTTTGTTGCCCACTCATTGGGCCCTTCACGTTCCGTGTCAAATATTTAATATCCACAGTTTCTTCACCATTTTTCTGCATAGAAAATTCTGAGATAAAGTCAGAATTTACTTTTACAGCATTATATTCTTCCAAACTTGCTCGAACTTTTTCTTCAAAAAGCTTTTCAGCATCACTTAAAAAACTTAAAATATCTACATGTTTAATATTCACCACTACACCTGATCTTATACGATTTTGGAAGGCTGACTGCACATCACGCCACTCTACTCTAGCTTCTGTCGGTTGTAAACTACCTCCATGCTGAAGATTTTGTTCAAATTCAACCTGTACACATGATAAGTGAGTCATACAAGTCTGACATTTCTGCTTCTCTCCTCTTGTAAGGTTTGATTTTTCAATCTTTTCATTCAATTCCTTTATTGTGGAATTGCATACATCTAGCCAATAATGTATATCTGATGTACTTAATTCATGAATACTTTGTAAAGTTTCACGAAGTAATTGTACAAGACGTTCAAATAGAACTACCGAACTCATTTCTAGTCTTTCAATCTATGTAGGTTCAAAGATCAACTGACTAGTCCAAAAAATGTTCACGCTTTTAAAGTCAAAAGTCTGTGAAGGTGGAGGTGGAAAATACTAGCAGGAATCAATTTCTCTCTTAGGGAGGGGTGGGGACGT
>JACCIB010000958.1:0-68236 GCA_018906965.1 Philotrypesis tridentata | reverse complement strand
GCGACACGCTCTCTTGCGCCGACGATCGCGTTTGTTCGACTAGCTCGATGCGTAATCCTCTCTTTTTGCCGATCTTGTGGCTTGCTAAATTTACGCCTAGCTTTTTTCCCTTCGATTTGCTTTTTCACGGCCAAGTTATCACGAGCTCGGGTTTTTCATTTCGCTCGTGGGCCTCAAGTGGCTTGGGCGGTGACTTCGCCGAGTCTTCGGAATTTGCGCTGACTATGCTAAGTTGAGACGGTACGAATTTACCCGGTCTTTTTATTGGTATAATGTATGACTGCAGCGGCTCGAGTTCGACTGCGGTCTTGCCGGATGGTGGAGGTCTCTCGTCGACCGAGCTATCGCTGTCGGTAGCGGGCGTGTATATTTTTGGGGTCTGCCGGCTACGCAACGATCTGCCTGAATCCTTCCCCAAGGGGTTTATATTTCTCATAAAATGCCAAGCCCCCGGGGGCAGCACGATGTCCGTGGGGCTGCCCCGAATCGACTACTGAGTCGCCGGCCGTGGTTTTCGCCTGGAGCTCTTCGCTCTCTCGTCGTGGTAGTCCCACTTAAACTTGGTGTTTCCCCTTTTGAGCCGGCCGCCAACGCGTACGCCTCTATTGAACGCGTTAGTATTTCTTTTATTCGCGCTTCTTCGCCAAGGCTTAGCTGATAGCGGTACTGCTCGACGCGCTGTAGTGTCGTGTTTGTAAGTATGCATCGCGTATCTATCGAGTCAGCGTAAGCGAGTTTGTACGTGCGGTTTTGTTTTTCGACTTTCGAGTACCAGCGCACTCGGATCATTTTGTCGTCATCATATATGTCTTGCAGCGCTCGGCACAAATAGAAACCGTCGCGATCGTTTCTCACGGCTAAGACTTCGTTTTTCGCGTATATACGCGCGCGTCTTGCGTGTCTCTTTTGCAGCGGCTGTGCTCTCTTCGTGGAATCGGAGTCAGACGACGTCTGCCTTATCTTCGCGCTTCTGCCTGCTTCGCGTTTTTTTGTCGCCCGTACTCGGAATATTCTCCCCGGCGGAGCTCCAGCATCTTCGTCGGGGCTCGCGTTAATCTGTTCGTCAGCTAGCTGATATAGTTTTTCTCGCGGCAGATTCGGATCTATTTCGCCGGACTGGATTACCGGGTTTCGTGAGAGCGCGTCCGCGTTCACGTTTTTCTTACCGGGCCGGTATACTATATCAAAATCGTAGCCGATGAGCGCCGCTTTCAACCGGTTAAATCGCACGTCGGGTTTCCTCGTAGAGTGTATATGTTTGAGAGCTTCGTGGTCCGTTACCACTGTGAACCGTCTGCCGTATAAGTAGCAACGAAACTGCTCTTTCGCGAACACGATAGCTAGCAATTCCTTATCGTATGTTGGATACTTTAGCTCGCTGCCTTTGAGACAACGGGAGGCGAACGCGCATGGCTGGTCTTCCCCCAATTTGCCCTGGCTCAAAATGGCGCCCAATGCAAAATCGCTGCTATCAGCTGTCACTATGAATGGTTTATTTAAATCGGGGGCCTTTAATACCGGCTCAGTTGACAAAATTTTCTTTAGGTCTGAGAACGCTACCTCCTGTTTTTCCGACCACTCGAACGTCTCGCCTTCTTTCGCCACGTCGTATAGCGGTTTCGCTATTTTCGCGAAATCTTTCACGAACCGGCGGTAGTAGCTGAATAGACCCATGACTTGCCTTACTTTTGTCGCATCTGTCGGTGCCGGGTAGTTGACCATTGCGTGTATTTTCGCCGGGTCTGTTTTCACGAACCCGCCGCCGACGATGTGTCCGAGCACCTGGGCCTCTTTTTTTAGAAACTGACATTTTTTGGGCTCGACAGTCAAGTTCGCCTCGAGCAGGCGGTCAAGGATGCGGCGCAAGCGATTGCGGTGTTCGTCGAGCGTTTCGCTGAACACCATTAAATCGTCTAGGTAAATTTCTACCTCGTTCCCTTGTAAGCCGCGCATCGCGAGTGACATGGCGCGGGTAAAGGTAATGGTCGCTTCCTTGAGGCCCATGGCCATACGGTTAAACTGGAGGAGCTGATTTCCCGATTTCCCGTAGGGCGCGTAAAATGCGGTTAAGTGCGCGGATTCGGGGTCCATCTCGATTTGATGGTAGCCTTGTTTTAAATCCATAACCGTGATGTAATTCGCGGAGGCGAGGTTCTCGAGGATATCACTCATAAATGGGAGAGGGTGACAACTTCCCTCGGTCTCCTCGTTTAACCGCCGAAAATCCGTCACCAGTCGGAATCGCTTGTTCCCCTGCGCGTCGGGTTTTTTGGGAACAATCCACAAGGCTGAGGAATAGTTGGAGTTTGACGGCTCAACTATTCCCTGTTCGCGCAGTTTCTCTAGCTCGATTGCCATCTGTTCTTTTATCGCGGGTGGGAATCGGAAACGACCGCAATGTATCGGCTTGTACGATTTTAATACGATTTTGTGCCTCAGTAATTGTGTTGCGGCCAGTGGCTCGCCATCGAGCCCGAACACTCCCGCGTACTCGTCCACGACCTCGCGAATGTACTCTCTTTCTTCTTCGTTACAGCCTTCGAGGTCGGCGAGTTCCATTATTTTCGCGACTCTATCGCGCCTTGCCGCGTCGTCGCGTTGCAACTCGTCGTTGCGGGATCGCACTTCTTTGTATTTCTCGCATTTGGACTTGAACGTGCGGCGTATATTCGCGGTTTGTCCCGCGGCCTCCTCGTCCGAGCCGTCCCCGTCGGCTCGGTCTTGGGGCTCCGATTCGATAACCTCGCATTCCATGAGCTCTACCGTTGGACTCGGGATCGTGACCGCGGCGTTGCCCGTATTTATACACACCGCGTAAATTCGGCCGCCTATATTTTCGGCGACGAAATTCCCGAATAAAAGGTCAGGGTGTAGGTCCATTAATGGTACCCCACCCACGTTCGCGTCTCTATTCTGTACGTGCGCGCTTATGACCATTTTCACGCGTGGCGGTATCGTAACGCTCTCTATCGCGTCGAACGGGATCTTTGTGCCCTTGACCTCGAGATACCTTGCGCTTGTGTATAGATTACATTCAAGCGCCTCCATCGCGTCGATACCCAGGATGCCGTCGGTATCAATCGGGAAATCGTCTGGGGTGACATGCATTTCGCATAACACCCCGTGTAAGAATACGGTCGCGACGCCCAGCGTTTGTTCCTTGCCCGCTGTTACGCCGCGTATTATTAATTTTCTTTCGCGGTCAAACGGATAACCCGTTGCCAATTTTCCGACCTTTATTGTGGAAATATCGGCGCCCGAGTCCACGTAGAGTCTGCCTTTTCCCTCTCTGAACTGCTGAGAGCTCAGAGTAACAATCGGCGGCTGCCTTCCCATGGTCAAAAATTTTATATTTGCGCTGACCTTTTTTTTGTCCGTCGCATTATTTTCGACCGCGAGATTTCGCGAATTCCCTGCTTCCGTCGCTACTTTTGCGTCGATCACCCGTGGCGTTAAGCTGTCCGCGGCGGAACGCTGTCGCGCACACTCGTCACCTCCCCTTCTTGTGGGGGATGATTCTACGAGTGACCCCGGATTCTGAGAGTCCGGAGTTTTCGCTGCGGTTGGGGTCTCGGTCGGAGTCAGTTGCTCTTCGCGTAAGGCGCAACCCGAGTCCGATTTTGGGTTTAACTCGAGGGCCTGCATCTCCTCTACTAATCTGCTTGACTTACGGCTAATGTCGGAAAGACGCCCGTCGTTTGGGGAACGCGGCGAGCGCCTACCTAGTTTTTTGCGTTGTTACCGCTGCTCGAGCCTTGCCCGCCCGCAGACTTTGTTTCGCTGTTTGCGGCGCTATTACCGTGGTCATCGCCCGCGCCGTTCTGGCCTCTGCCGCCGCTTTGGCCTTGGTTTCTGCCTTTGCCGCCTCGACCTTTATCGCCGCGCTGATTCTTATTGTAGTTGGAATATCTACCCTGCGCGTTTCTTTCGCCCCGGGGATTTTGGATTTTCTTATTTTGCACGTCGGACGCGATGGTGCGGCATATGCCTAGCGTGTGCCCGTGCTTGTCGCAGTATGGGCAGTAATCATTGCTATCTCCGCTCGCTTGATTTTGCGCGCCCGTCGAGTTTTCGCTGCTATTGTTTTGCGCGTTCAAGGGATTGATTTCCTCCGATGTTGTGAGGCGTACCTGCGCGGATTGCTTTTGCGGCGGTGCTATGCTCACGATGCCCGTTCTCGAGCATCGCTTTGCCTCGTGCTCCATCGCCTTTGCGAATGCCTCTTGCCACGTCTTCGGGTTCGATCGACCGGTCACGTGGTCTAACGGAGCGCGTAAGCCGTACAAAAATTGGTCCAAAATTTCGCTATTTGCCTGACGGGCACGCGAATCCCTATCGGCCTGGCTCAGATCTGGGGCCGATTGAATGATCGTGAGCAATCGGTTGTACAATTTTTCCACGCGGAATCCGTACGAGCCCACGCTCTCCGTTGCCCCCTGTTCGATCACTCGCAACTCCGCATGGATCTGCTCCGCGACGCCGATGTTCGCGTAGTGAAACGTTAGGTCGCGCAGAAGCAATTCCACCGACGAGTACGTGGCCGTGCGAGCTCTGAACCCGTCAGTGGCCTTGCCCTTGAGGCGGTTCGCGATGTGCCGTAGCAGGCATCTTTCGTACGCCGGTCCGAACATACTCAGTATGTCCTGTATCGCTGTTACAAAACCCGTTAGGGAATCCGGATCGCCCTCGAAATATGGTATTAGGTTCAGCGCTTGCGTGAATTGGGTGAACCTGCACGGCACTGAGGAGCCGTCTGGGTTCATGTTATCCCAGTAATTGGCTGGCGCTCGGGTTTGCGAGACTGGCACCAGCGCCATAGTTTGGTTCGGCGACGCTGGCGGGTCGTAGCGGTGCGGGGGTGGCGATGGTGGAGGCGAGGGTGAGGGTGGCGGGCACCGTTGGCGCGGCTTGCTCTGTCGGACCTGCGGTCGTTCGTGTTCGCTTCTGTCGCGACGACCGCGGTCCCTGTTCTGCCGTCGGCCACCACGCTTGCCGCGGCTATCGCTTCTTTGGCGCCGGCGCCTGCTATCGCGGCTATCGTTACGCCTTCCGCGATGACTCTCTCTATCGCCGCTCCTTTGCCCGCGTCGGCCGTCTTGCCCGCCGTCACGCTCCTCTCGCTGTGCCCGACGATTTCCCCGGTTACTGTCGCGTCTCTCCTGCCGACTCTCCCGGCTGCCGTAGCGCCTTTCGCGGTGCTCGCGCCGGTTCTCCCGGCTGCCGTCGCATCTCTCCCGCCGTGCGCGACGGCTTTCGCGACTGCCGTTCCGTCTCTCGCGTCGGCTCTCTCGACTGCCGTCGTATCTCCCGCGTCGGTTGCGATAGCCTTCTCGGCTGCCGCCGCGTACTTCGCGCCAGGCTTCTCGGCTTACGTCGCCTTCTCGTTGTTCGCGGCCCAGCTGTCCGTTGCTCACTGTTCTATAGTACGTACTAGCCGAGCTACTGCTGATGTCCGAGTCGTACGTCGAGTCGGAAAAGGAGCTACTCTCGGATTCGGCGTCGTCCGGATCGCTGTTTGGCTCGTCGTCCGGGTCGCCCGCGCCGGCCCGGTTGGCTCTCGGGAGCCCTTGCGCCTTTTTTGTATTTTTTTCGACTTTCAGGCTTCTCACGGAACTGGTCGCGAACTCTTCGCTCGCACGCGCTTTTGCGTTGTCCGTCGGTACTCGCGCTTCTGTCACCCGCGGAGGATCGTCATTCGCGGTTGCTCGCATGATCTCGAAAATCTCGTCCTGCGTGCGGTTCGCTAGCAACTGCGCGAGTACTGCCATCGTCTCGGCATCCGCGCTTTCCGCGCTCGCGAAGAGTAGCCGATTGTGGCTTGCCTGTTCACTCTTGCACGGACTGCCCTGCGTTGCCTCGCGGCCAGTCATCGAGATCCTGTCGAGCGGTAATCCCTGCGCCCGGCTTAATTCGCGGATTTGTGCCGCTACTTCTCGTTCGTCAAATGACCGCGCCTCGGGTGTCATTGGGTCCGGTATTTTGACGTTCGCGATATTTTTGATCTCTAGCAGATTGCCGACGCCTGCCATGCATCGCTCCCCAATTTCGAGCCGCTCGGGTTTTTCAAGGGGCTTGTTGAGTGGTCCCCAAAAGCTACTTTGGCGCTCCGTGCCGATGTCCAGCCCGCCGATCCGGCGGCGCAGTTCGGCGATCCCCAATGGATCTTCGCTGGCTGCCTCGTTACACGCCGCCCCGGCGCTCGCCAGCGACGCCGATGGGATTGCGGGGTCCGTGGCCCTCGCTGATCCCCGGCTCTCATCTACTGAGTGGTCTATGCCCCCGTCACCGCGCGGCGTGTCGTTGTGTCTCGATAGCAGGTTTTCGCGCGTCTCCTGCCAGCTGTCGGCCATACGCGCGTCTCTTCTCCGGCTTTCGCTCGATGGGACTGATTGTACGCTGTCCTGGCTGAGCGTGCGCCGGAGCTTTCGCTTCGTGTCCGGAGACATTCTATTATAATTTAAGAATATTTTCCGCGCTAGCAACAGCTTCCTATTCGATTCCGGTTCGCTCTCCGCCGCGTTGCGTTTGTCGCGTTTGTTTTTCTTTTCGTCGCGTACTTCGCCCTCGCTGTCCCGATCGTCCCTAAGACTTCGCGTGCTAACCGTGCTCTTTGCTGATTTAAGCAATCTTAGGCGCGTCATATTGGCTGTTCTTACTATATGGCGTTCGCGATGCTGATGTTATTTGGTCGCGATAATGGGTCACGGAACTAAATCGGGGGTTGGGGCGGGGTGATTTCGCGTACCAAGCTGCGTGTACTATTGAAAATGGACTTACATTACGATGACAGTAATTGACGCTCGCATGATGTTGAGTCGCGCTGAATCGGTGTTGCTGCTTCGGCGATGTTCGCTGTGATGGCGGCTGGTGGTTGGCTGCTGGTGGCTGGTGGCTGGTGATTGACTGCTGGTGGCTGGTGGCTGGTGGCTGGCTTCTCCGGTGGCTCAGGCGAGCTTAGTTGGCCGAGATCGGCTTCGTTGGCTGAGATCAGCTTCGATGTTTCGCGCCCGCTACCGACAGTTGCGGTCTTATTTTTTTTGCGTTCCGTCGCAAGATCACGGGCGGGCGCACGTTGTTTATACGTGCTTGGCGTTGCCGACACTTGTGCACCAGATGCGATCACGGAGATGATTGTCTTCTGCGTGCTTCTTTTCTGTTTTCTTTTTAATCTCCAAGGAGAGAAGAAAAGAAGAAAAAAAATTCAGATCTGGCACTCGCTGCACTGGCACTATCGGCGTTGTTTCGCTGCGTTAGTGTCCTGAACGCAGTGCCGTAGCTGGCTCAAAATTTCGCCTCGCTGCAGCTTGGCGGCACCTCTGTCCTGTGTGTCGGCACTGATTGCACTTGCACTGTGTACTTGCTTAGACGCGAGTATTCGCTGTCCTCTTATGTCGAAGAAAAATGTCCTTTATTATTATTATTTTTTTTTGAGCTCGGGGATTGCGTCAAAGGTCCCGAGCCTCGGCGACCTGCTCTCTGTTGCGGTCGGCGAACGGTGGAATGGGAAAAGGTGAAATTTTTCCCTTTTCCTGGCGCGCTGACGATGGTGTGGCACTAGTTCACTAGGTACACTTTTAGCTGGTGTAGTCCCGCTTCGTCGCACTTAGCGTGATCGAGGTCGCGCGCGTGTGGTTCGTCCGCCCCGGTGAAAAATTAATAAAAAAAATTTTCTCTATTTCTCCGCTTGCTGCTTGGACCGACCTAGCGTCCAAGTCCCCCAAGGGATGCCAGTTGTTACGTGTGAGGGGTGGGTGCAAGGAGTAAGTCGGTTGTCCAGTACCTTAAGCTTTATTTCGTGATTAGGAGAGCTCTGCTCTGGTCTACGGTCGCCGGAGTTCTGCCTGCGAAGCCTCCGATGCGACAGGTCGGAGGCTGCAGTCTCCAGCACAAAGTGTAAGCTTGCACTTTGTGCGTGAGAACGCTCCGGCTCACGCGCTCCCGCGCGAGGTGCTACCTCAGCTTCGCCGGCGGTCACCTGAGCCCAAAAGCTCGTACGTGACACTTCCACAACATAAACGGTTATTTATTGATTGCAAAAAGATTACTTTTTATAACAAAAAAACTTGCCAATTTATTTATTGATATTATAACTTTCTTTTCTTAAAATAAAAAGGCGAATTTTTGTAAAGTCTAAGGTATAGATAATCGAAGGAGAAGTGACACTAAAGAAATGGTTGTCTGTCCAACAGACCCTTAACGCGAAAATGAGTACACGTTCATTTTTCATACATTAGAGTTTCGAATTTTGTAGATTAATGTGTAAGCATCGTGATTTGAATGATAGTGATTAACTCATTGACGAGGTAAAAGAAGACAGGCATCCTAACACAATTATTTGTTTTCCAACTTGATCTATGAGCATCATATATTCTTTTAGTATTTGTGTTTCTATCACGTATTTACAAGAGGAAAGAAGACATATTATTTGTTGATCTGACGATAATATTATCAACACCTATTATCAGTATGCAGTAAAGCTGCTAGTATTTTGTCTACCTAAGTATTATCAAGATCTTTAATTTACATAATTAAATAGCTGTATAGAATAAAGCACTTATAATTTCGGCTACGTAAGAGTTGTCGAAGTTTGAAAATTAAAGTTTCATTTTCGGGTCATTTAAATATACATATGTATAATTTGAATATATTAATTCATAGTATAAAGTTTAAATTTTACCTTACCAATTATTAACTGTAGAAATTATTTATAAAAATGTTCGCATAATAATTTGTTTGTTTTCCGCCCTCCAATATGGCCGTAACTTATGCGAGCTTCTATGATAAATGTTCATAGGATATTTGGCGGTATTACAATTTTTAAGCGTTGTTTTGTTCTTTTGTACAATGTTTTATTTATTATTTCATATTTTTTCATAATTTCAATATTTTTGCTTTCTATTTTGTTTATTATTTGTTGGGTGATTGCATCGCTTCCTTGATGCTTATGCATATTTTTGTATAATTCTGTCCATTCGCGAGACGGCATTTGAGTTATTGATGCTCTTATTATTTCGGATTGATTTTCGGCTTTTAAATTTTCGCTGGTATCCATACGACTTAGATAATCCGCTACTGCATTCATTTTGCCGGGTACATACGTGGGGTGGAGATTATAGTCTTGTATAGCTAAGTTCCATCGCTGTAAGCGTTGGCTATTGAATTTACATGCATTTAGGAAGGTTACTGCTTCATGGTCTGTTTTGACTATGATCTAAACTGCCCCGTTTCAAAATGTGTTCAGTTTATTTAGTGACCACACGAGGACGAGCATTTCTTTTTCTGTTATGAAATAGGAACATTCGCTGCCCTTGAGTATTCGACTTACAAAACAGACTCCTTCTTCGACTCCATTATTATTTAATTGTGATAGCGCCGCTGCTCATGTGTAATCATACGCATCGGTTGTTAAAATATACGGCTTTTTTGGGTCCGCATATTTTAGAAATATATTTTCGTCAAACAGTATTTTATTTTTTTCGAAAGCTGCTTGATGAATAGGTGTCCATTTAAACATGGCTTTGTTTTTTAAGAGAATTAAAAATGGGACTAAATTGTCTGAAAAAGTGAATATATCCGATAAAACTTTGTAATTGCTGTATATTTTTCGGTGCTTTGAAATTTTGGATGGTTTTTATTTTTTCCGGATCCGATCTTATACCTTTTTCCGAAATAAAATGGCCAAGAAATTCTATTTCTTTACAAACAAATTTTGATTTTTTAAAGTTTTAACGTAGGTTATGTTGAATTAATTTTTCATATAATTTATCGAGGTGCATGATGTGCTCCTTAAAGGATTGTAAGCGGATCATTAAATCATCTGCAACTAAAATTGTTAAGTTTTCAAAATTCCACGTTGCTTCAGCCAGTCCCCGAATTAACGCGGCTCCGCTAGTTTTTATTCCAAACGGTACTACGTTAAATTCGTATACATGCGTGTCAATTTGGACTATCGTGTATTTTCGAGATTTTTCTGCGAGTTTTATCTGCCAGTAGTTAGATGTAAAGTCTGAAATGCTAGTGATTGGTCGATCCGCGCATCTTTGTATAGTTTTTGTTTTTGTAACTCCGTAAAGGTTGGTAGATTCATTAATTTTTCCGTCGATTTCATTTTGAGATAACTCGTGCGGATTTTCATAATTGTTTTTATAATCTTCATACAGATTGTTGGGATTCTTTTCGAATCGCTCATGGAAGTTCTCAGACTGTGTAAGGTTAAATCGAAATCTCTATGTGGATTGTTGACGTTTGTCTGGAATCGCTTATGGAAGTTCTCAGACACGGTTTTGATAGTTAAAGACACGTATTCCGTTCGCGGTACTATCGTGTCGGTATATGCTATGATTCCGTCGCTATCTTGGATTGAGAATAAAAGGAGGATGCCTATAACTATATGTCAATTCGCTCCCCACAGGGAACGTATAAAACTATAACCATCATTTAGAGCTCAAAAAAACAAGTAAATTAAAAAAAAATCATCATTCTGGTGGCGAGGAAAGTGGAGAAATACGGCACTAAAGATTTTCTGAATTTTCCGACAATTTTTAACGAAAAAATGAAATAAAGCAGGCTTTGCACGTTTTTCTCGAGGTCAATTAATGCGCAAAAGTAAGGTAAAGATCACAACTATAAGTTAAAATAATTTTTTTTCCAGAGCAACCCTTCCGTATCGCTCTAGAAACAGTCAAACAATAAAAAATAATAACCCCTCCACTGTCTCACAAAGAAATCAGTACCCTTGCACGTTTTTTTAGAATTTTAAAAATAACCCGTTTCAAGAGAACCTAAAATTACATCGATTGATAAAAAGTTCAATTCAGAGCAACCCCTCAATTTAGCATGAACATTATTTAATGTCCATTAAAAAAATAGCATTTTTAATGTAATGATTATTTATGCAAAAAACAAAAGCTTTGCACGTTTTGAAACTAGAAAATCGTAAATATATATATTGAGAGAAGCAATAGCTCTAGAATTCATTTTTTTTAGTACGAAGCAACCAATAAATAGTAAGTTTGAAGACTAAAGCGTATGAAGACCGAATCATCCCTTCAGTGCCTCACTGTCTTCTCAATATCTTGGCACGTTTTTATTGAATCAAAAAATATGCTATATTAAAGAAGAGGAAAAGACACACAAAGTAACGAAGAGACTGATTCAGAGCAATCCTCCCCTAGTTGAAAAAACCAATTATTATGCTGAGAATCGAAAATAGTACTTTTGGCTATGAGAATTAATTTTGCAAAAAAAGGCCTTTGCACGTTTTTTAACCGTCAAATCAGCGTCCTACTTATTGGTACTATCAATTGTTGTTCAATTTGTACGTTCTCAATACAGAGCAACCCTATATTTTTCTATTTTTATATTTTTAATGGGTTTTTAACTTTTTATAGACATTAGAAACGTTAGAGTGGACTCGAAGGATAAAGGGGTTTTATTTTCATATATTTGAATTCTAGATATTTTAACGGGAAGTTTTGGTTGATAGTCTTCCAAAAGATCACGTAGTAGCTCTATTTTTTTTGTTCAAAATTTCTGTCTACGTTAGCTTCGGCTAGAATTTTTGTAATGCCAATTCTTGCTGAATTCATATCAGTTTCAGCAAACTTTTTATTTTTTCCTGTGCACAGGACATATACCCAGGAACAAATATGAACTCCGCAATTGTTTCCAGAATCCATAGTTTCATATTGTTTAGGGATATCGTGTGGAATATATAAAGATCAGTCACTACAGTTGATGTCATTTTTACTTTTAAACGTATCCATAAATGAATACAAGCTGTTTACCCATTTTTGGGATGGAGAGTTGTGCATTGAATCTAGATATATAATTGTTTCGTATTGTAGAAAAACAATGAACAAAGTCCAGTGACGATAAGGTATCTCCTGGAGTACAGGAAGTATCCATACCTGATTATCCCATATGTTCGATCTTAACATACATTTATTATAACCAACACTTACATGTCCATCATGCAATATGCTAGAAACTAAAAAAGTTTCACATGGTAAAATATCGATTCATCGATTCTTGGCTGTGGAACTCATTACCATAAGAAATGAATTAATAATGTTATCATCCAGTTGTCCTTTGGGTTTCAGGATCTGAAAGGACTCAGTGGTAACAATGATTCCACCTATACAATTTGATATTGTAGGTAATGGATATTTGAACTCATGATCGAACAAATTAATCATGGTGTGGGGTGATTTATTATTTTTTTCGTCTATGATATCAGTATCACTTGTATGGATAGCTGCAACTTCAGTATTATTTACAGCTATATGTGAAACATCAGAATGAGTTGTGGAATCATATACATTTGTTCTGCTTTAAAAACTGCCTTATTGTTCTCAACTGCAACTTGAGTATCACTAATATTCATAACTGACACTTCAGATACACTTTTTGAACCATTACCATACATTTTAATTGTCTCAAGAACTCCTTCATTGCTCTCACAGCTTTCTGGTAATTCAAATGATTGATTCTTCATTTTCTTCGTATTAACATAGTTTATTTTCGCATGGCTGTCATTTGAGAAATCCTGTGAAGCATTTAGTAACTGTAAGTAGTAGACTTTAACAGCATTAAAGCTTCTTCTGTATAGATAATATGATTTTTTAACATATTTTTTTAATGTCTTGTGATATAACTGGTTTCGTTTGGTAATATAGGCCAAGCGCCCTAGCAAAAAAACAAGCGTTTTTGGACATAAAAGTAGCCTGACAACGCATACCGCGATTATATAGAAAAAGGGGTACAGATTAAGCCCATATACTTTTGGACACGAATTTTGTGCGGGAACATTGTTTATTATTAATAATAAGTTGCAAAAATGCATTTTTTTAGTTTTTGGCTTTTAACTCGTAAAATAAGAGAGTAGCGTAAAAAAGTAAAAAGATCCGATGAATGGACATGGAGGAAACCTCGGAAAACACTGCAAAATCGACGTTTTTTAAAAAATCGAAAACTCAGCCGTTTTTCAACTTTTAAGGCTAAAATTTGGAATGAAGGAAGAACTTTATACTTACTTTCATGTCGCCTAAAATTGGAGGACTGCGCTAATTACTTTTTGCGTAATTGCAAATTGAATTTTTTATGTACGATTTTAGTGCACTTTTGTGTGTGCGAGCACGAGAAATTTGGGGGTCCTACTGAAATTTGGAACACAGCGTTGAAAAGTTTATGATTTCAACAACAAAATGTATTTTTTAGATTTGCGAAAAGGGGTTTTGAACAGATGAAAAACGAACTGCGCGCGGCAGCGGTGGCAAAGTGGGGGAAAGCAGCAGCGAATGAGATAGTCTATATAGATATACAAGCACGCTGCTTCTTCGCTGCTGCTTCCCCCCACTCTGCCACCGCTGCCGCGCGCTCGGCCGTTTTCGCTCACGTTTCAGTTCGCAAATCTAAGAAAGACATTTTGTTGTTGAAATCATAAGCTTTTCAACGCTGTGTTCCAAATTCCAGTAGGACCCCCCAATTTCTCGTGCTCGCAAACACAAAAGCCCACTAAAATCGTACATAAAAAATTCAATTTGCAATTACGCAAAAAGTAATTAGTGCAGAGATCCAATTTTTGGCGACATGAAAGTAGGTATAAAGTCCTTCCAAATTTTAGCCTTAAAAGTTGAAAAACGGCTGAGTTTTCGATTTTTTAAAAAACGTCGATTTTGCGGCGTTTTCCACGGTTTTCCGAGGTTTTCTCCATGTCCATTCATCGGATAGAGACGTTCAATATATGAATTTCTTCGGAATTCAATCAGCTACAACTTTTCTCTCTTTACTTTTTTACGCTACTCTCTTATTTTACGAGTTAAAAGCCAAAAACTAAAAAAAAATGCATTTTTGCAACTTATTATTAATAATAAACAATGTTCCCGCACAAAATTCGTGTCCAAAAGTATATGGGCTTAATCTGTACCCCTTTTTCCATATAACCGCGGTATCCGTTGTCAGGCTACTTTTATGTCCAAAAACGCTTGTTTTTTTGCTAGGACGCTTGCCCTATATTACCAAACGAAACCAGTTACATCACAAGACATTAAAAAAATATGTTAAAAAATCATATTATCTGTACAGAAGAAGCTTTAATGCTGTTAAAGTCTACTACTTACAGTTACTAAATGCCTCACAGGATTTCTCAAATGACAGCCATGCGAAAATAAACTATGTTAATACGAAGAAAATGAAGAATCAATCATTTGAATTACCAGAAAGCTGTGAGAGCAATGAAGGAGTTCTTGAGACAATTAAAATGTATGGTAATGGTTCAAAAAGTGTTTCTGAAGTGTCAGTTGTGAATATTAGTGATACTCAAGTCGCAGTTGAGAACAATAAGGAAGTTTTTAAATCAGAACAAATGTATATGATTCCACAACTCATTCTGATGTTTCACATATAGCTGTAAATAATACTGAAGTTACAGCTATCCATACAAGTGATACTGATATCATAGACGAAAAAAATAATAAATCCCCCCACACCATCATTAATTTGTTCGATCATTAGTTCAAATATCCATTACCTACAATATCAAATTGTATAGGTGGAATCACTGTTACCATTGAGTCCTTTCAGACCCTGAAACCCAAAGGACAACTGGATGATAACATTATTAATTCATATCTTATGGTAATGAGTTCCGCAGCAAAGAATCGAGGAATCGATATTTTACCATGTGAAACTTTTTTAGTTTCTAGCATATTGCATGACGGACATGTTAGTGTTGGTTATAATAAATGTATGTTAAGATCCAACAAATGGGATAATCAGATATGGATACTTCCTGTACACCAGGAGATACCTTATCGTCACTGGACTTTGTTCATTGTTTTTCTACAATACGAAACAATTATATATCTAGATTCAATGCTCAACTCTCCATCCCAAAAATGGGTAAACAGCTTGTATTCATTTATGGATACGTTTAAAAGTAAAAATGACATCAACTGGAGTGACTGATCTTTACATATTCCACACGATATCCCTAAACAATATGAAACTATGGATTCTGGAAACAATTGCGGAGTTCATATTTGTTCCTGGGTATATGTCCTATGCACAGGAAAATATAAAAAGTTTGCTGAAACTGATATGAATTCAGCAAGAATTGGCATTACAAAAATTCTAGCCGAAGCTAACGTAGACAGAAATTTTGAACAAAAAAAAATAGAACTACGACGTGATCTTTTAGAAAACTATCAACCAAAATTTCCCGTTAAAATATCTAGAATTCAAATATATGAAAATAAAACACCTTTATCCTTCGAGTTCACTCTAACGTTTCTAATGTCTATAAAAAGTTAAAAACCCATTAAAAATATAAAAATAAAAAAATATAGGGTTGCTCTGTATTGAGAACGTACAAATTAAACAACAATTGATAGTACCAATAAGTAGGACGCTGATTTGACGGTTAAAAAACGTGCAAAGGCCTTCTTTTGCATAATTAATCCTCATAGCCAAAAGTGCCATTTTCGATTCTCAGCATAATAATTGATTTTGTCAACTAGGGGGGGATTGCTCTGAATCAGTCTCTTCGTTACTTTGTGTGTCATTTCCTCTTCTTTAAGGGGTTATGCCTGAGTTGAACCTGTAAAAAAGACATTAATAAGTAATAGGCTGAAAAAAATTATTTATTAATAGTATAAAAAAAAATCTTTCTCCTACTTCAAATATAGGTATTAAACATATTTTTAACTATTTTAAAAAAATTATATATCTATAATTACATTGTAAACAATTACATGTATGAATCATTAATTTTCAGCACTTTTTTCCCTTTGCCGCAGGATATCTCAGCATCCAGATGATGAATTGACACCAGACAGGATGTAAAATCTTCTGAATATGTTTCTTCACTGCTTGAGCGGAAGACTTTTCTACAAAAAGTAAATTTTAAATATTTAGTAACTCATAAGATGATTATATCAGTAATTATAGTGAATATTACATATATTCACATACGCAACATTGACTTTTACCTTGTATTAGTCAATTCTGCTCCGTTCAAGCAGTGAAGAAACGTATTAAGAAGATTTTCCATCCTGTCTGGTGTCAATTGATCATCTGGATGCTGAGATATCCTACGGCAAAGGACCTAAAATCATAAAAATGGCAAAACTGAGAAAAATGCATTTCAAGTTTATCAAGATGCTTATGTATACTTATCGGGTAGTACTTACATGAACTGCTTAGCTTATTTTTCTTATATTTTGGCATAAGATACCTACATATTAAGGCATATATAAAGACCCGAGTGCTGTATATGTAGATATACCAGTATCGAGAGCTGAAATTGAAATATAAATTTTTGATACGCATTCACAGTCAGTATGTTTCACATGAATATAATTGTTGGTATTGCTTATCCATGACTTTCCAGGATTATTAACAATCACAGTAGACTTAGAGCTGGTTGGAGACTATTTATCACACAGGCATCTTGTACACATGATAATTATAGCCCGTACACCTAAAAATCAAGAATATACTCACAAAGAACAAATTCTTTACAAATCATATGTTGTTTATAGTCCAAACACTTATCTAAATTTGAAGACTAGTAGACTCAGAAGCTATCACAACAGCACAACATCCAGCTTACACTAAACTACAGACAGCAGACGAAACAGCTGATGTCTGACAGTCTGAATGCAAACTCGACTAAGTCGGTAAAACAGTGATTTCCTTTTCCATATGCTGTAAAGTGTCTTTATAAGTTTGATTAAAAAATTACAAGACTAAATTTAAATCCTAAATTTATTTTATTTTGAAAATTCAAAATAAAAATAAAATCTACGATTTTATAAAAATTAGTTATTTACAGTATGTAATGATTCAATAAATAATATATTTTTTTTTTAAATAAAATTGCGTTTTCAAAATGAGTTTGTAAACACATTTAATTTTGCATTTTCTATGAAAAAGCAATTGTTTTAAATAATCAAAAGTGCTATAAGACAAAATATCAATAATAGGCAATTTTGAAAAATTGTATTTTTTTAGTATTTTGCCTATAACTTTGGAACGGCATTTTTTCGGACAAAAAGGACTTCAGCAGCGTATTCTACATTAAATTTGCCTTAAAAAAATCAAATAAAAAAACTTTTGATTTTTTTGAATTTTAACTCAGGCATAACCCCTTAATACCGTATATTTTTTGATTCAATAAAAACGTGCCAAGATATAGAGAAGACAGTGAGACACTGAAGGGATGATTCTGTCTTCATACGCTTTAGTCTTCAAACCGACTATTTAGGGGTTGCTTCGTACTAAAAAAAATGTATTCTATAGCTATTGCTTCTCTCAATATATATATTATCGATTTGCTAGTTTCAAAACATGCAAAGCCTTTGTTCTTTGCATAATTAATCATTACATTAAAAATGCTATTTTTTTTAATGGACATTTAATAATATTCATGCTAAATTGAGGGGTTGCTCTGAATTGAACTTTTTATCAATCGATGTAGTTTTAGGTTCTCTTGAAACGGGTTATTTTTAAAATTCTAAAAAAACGTACAAGGGTATTGATTTCTTTGTGAGACAATGGACGGGTGATTATTTTTTAATGTTTGACTGTTTCTAGAGCGATACGGAAGGGTTGCTCTGGAAAAAAAATTATTTTAACTTATAGAGAAAAACGTACAAAGCCTGCTTGATTTCATGTTTTCGTTAAAAATTGTCGGAAAATTCAGAAAATCTTTAGTGCCGTTTTTCTCGACTTTCCTCGCCATTAGGATGATGATTTTTTTTTAATTTACTTGTTTTTTGTGCTCTAAATGATGGTTATAGTTTCATACGTCCCCTGTGGGGGGCAAATTTACATATAGTCATGGGCATCCTCCTTTTATATTACAATTTATTTTCTGTTATAATATATGCGAGATCCTTTTACATTCTATCTTTTGCTTTTCATTTGCTTTGTGTTTCCCTACAACTACCTAAGTTTCAACCCATGAATTAATAAAGCAGTTGTCCCTGCAAGTGTCGGAGTGAAATTACCCGTTATAGTACATATAAAAGTTTTTACTCTTATAAATTTTCTGGCCGACTGGTGGAAAATTGGCTGAGATATCGCAGATTACAATTTTTGTGGTGATGAAACTATAAGGCATTCCCACGTTGTGGTCGTGCCTAAAAAATGATCTATCAAGTCGTACGTACGTAAGGTCGGTCAGAATTTTCATGTGTAACTTTATCCATTTGTGATTCGAAGCGTTGTCGCAAGACAAATGGATGTATTGCATTGAAAATATATATTTATAAAATATATAGAAAGAAAAGGGAATGTGTTTACACGATAATTTTCAGCAAATATAAATTATTAATATGAATGGATACAATAAAGCGCCTCGAATTTTGTCTACATATGTTTTTGAAGATTAATCATTAATTAATCACGTAACAAGAAAATATTATACTTGTCAATATTTTATCTTGAAAAGATTATTTATTATTTATTCTTTTATAATAACGTAATTTATCGAATTTAAGAATGAAGCATATTATACAAACCTTCAGCTAAAAATGACGTTTCGGTCCCAGTAGTTCCAATTGTTAAAACATTCCTTTTTAGGTCAATACAACACTGATGTCTTTTTAACATATCAAGACCGAGTAACATGTCCATCGGTTGCTCCTCCAGAACACTAAAGGATGTTGTTAAATGGTCGCAGCCTATTTGAATTTGAACCATATGTATACGGCCAATGATTCGCTGAACACCAACACCTTTAGCTACGCCCCACCATCTTGAATCAACAAGCCGCATAATATTACATCGTTCAGCACATTGTGCAGACATAATTGTGGTCTGAGCACCTGAGAAATACAAAATGAAACTAAGATAATTTCTAATTTGTATGTAAAATGAGCACGATATGACTATAGAGAAAAAAACAATCCATGTAGTAGTGAATTGTCTAGGAATATTGTTTGAAGGTTACGTTGGCATATTCGATAGGATAAAAATTATAAGAGCAGCTTATGTTACCTGCAGAAGATAAGTTGCCATTATAAAGTCAACAGTGTCATGTCTGCATCCGATTTTATATTACAGACTTTCAATAGAACTTATGAGACACTAAACGTTCTAGGAATAATGCTTGATAGTTGCACTTGTAGATTCGAAAATACTGTAGCACAGTTTTATAATATTAACAATACATGCCGAGACTTTTGATGCAATTTCCATCTATATTATCAACTGATCTAGTAATATTCAAAGCTAAATATATGATAATTGTTTAACAGTCTTATCAAAACTGCAAATGTAATTTTCAATCAATATTTCTGGATGATAAAGAAATTTTGCGCATTTAAAAACGGGAAAAACAAGTGTGAAGATGGAATACAATTTTTTTCTAGAATTTTTTTTCGAAGACAGATTTTCAACATAATTTCGTGTTTTTTCTATATATAGACTGTCACTAAAAATATACTCAGCATAACCATCATCGATTAAATGGTTTTCTGGTGTTTTAAATTTTTATTCAGGAGCAAATTACAATTCTACCGCAAAATATCACCTTGTTTTATCAAAGTTAAGCTTTAGCACTTTGATGATTCGTACTAAGCTTAATTAGTCAAATTCACTTTTTCCCTATCTATTTTATTTAGTTTTAGTTACAGTGCATGATTTTTGAATCTTTATAATAGAGTCAACCTGCATCCTAATCAACTAACCGAGTGATCAACTCTATCAGAGGGGTGCTCGAGCTTTTATAGTTTTTAAAATAATTGCCAAGAAACATTGCCAAGAAAATTTATTTTTATTCTGTCTCTAAAATTATAATAAAGTTAAAAACAAATCTATGAAAACTTGGTAATTTTTGTACACTGCTTATTGCAAACAAATTAATTGCTCACTGCTGTTTTGACTTCACTCATTCGAGTCAGTTGTGTAAATTTTAATGTTTTTTGCAAACCACAATTTTCCAAGTCACAAGTCGAGCCATTCTGTTTTAACATAAATGAAATGGGGGCCACCGAACTCTCGATTCACCCAAATAGCTGTGCACATCAAACCACTAAAATAGTGTGGTAGTAATATTTAAATAAGATTACTACCACATTTATTTAATCATAGTTTTTACGCATATGATAGTATAAGTGACGCTCCAGTCGTGTGTTATAAATACCAGGACTGAGGGAGTCTCATAATTTACATCAATATTATTTAACAATGAACTGTCTCTTTGCAGAGAACTAAAGTGCAGCACGTCTTTTAGGGTCAGGCTGCATGACACAAGAACCAGAGCCTCATTTAGCATATTTGATCTTTAATACTATAACAGACTATAAAAATAATAAGTTTCATGCATGACCCGCAATAGTTTTCTTGAAAACACGCTTTTATTCTTTTTACTATTGTTATGTTTAAATAACCAATTATCATTTAGCAATAAAGACACTAACAAAATCAGTTAATCCATAAATGCTCGTATTTTTTTACACAAATCAATCTTAAACTTACCAAAATTTAAAGTCATTTAATTAGGCATTCTCTTTAATTTCAACAAAACATTTCCGATTGCCCACTCTTGAACACCAAAACAGAATTTTCTACAAAAAGAGCGTGACAAAGAACTTCTCTCTTCACACAGGAATAATTAAGAACAACTACCTTGAATTACATTTTGAAAATTTTTCATTGCGTGTCCCTTAATTTTCATGCTTCAAGCTGTCAGCCAGATCATTTTTCCAAGATACTGCCACCTTTGACTAGGTAATAAAAGGGAGCAAAAACTAATCCAAATGAGAGCGGGGATTACAACATTCTTAATGTGATTACTATACACTGCCACATTCATTTTATTCTTCATCAGTGGCGCATAACATGCATAGGTCCAGTTGATATGGATTCAGCGGACCACATTCCGATGTGGTGCATATGCATCCTGACTATAGGGAACCTCACCAGCCGGTACCATTGTATGGTATCGGGCAGTGGAAACAGCCGTATAAGATTAATAAAGTGGACTTGGGTAGGCTATAATATAAAAAAAACATCCTCCCCACCCCCCTTGGAAAGTTTGTTGTCCCGGCAAATGATGGTGTCGAATAACGGGTGGACAGGGGTGGGTTTAATTATGAGTATACCCCTTTGTAAGGGTTTGTTCTCGCCTTTTACTTGTAGTTTTGTCCTAGATGGTTAGTCGGCTTATGATAAAATAAATTATTGTTAGTCTTACTCTTAGGGGACGCATGAGTCAAAAGAATTTATATTTCATAGCGTAAGTAATATATATAGTAGTAATATATTTGTAATAAAAATAAATGTTTAAACATATAATTGATAATAAAAAGTTTGCAAAAGTTTAAAAAAAATTGGTGGTGTATCATGTAGTTATAGGTGTAAGGGCCTAATTTGACTTATTCGAGTTGCTAAGGTTCGCACAAATAATTTATTTTATTTCGAAGACTATCTTTGGTGGAAACCTTATATTGCAAAGATAATTGTTAATAAATAAGTTTTAATGAATCCTAAGCAATCTAAGTAAAAATCGGATAATTAATAAATCAATCGTGCGACGTTAGAAAGAAAATCGTCGACGTGCAATTATTCAGACAATTGTTCCACACTTCAGCTGTTTGTTTGAGTCCATAAATACCCTTCCTCAAGCAGTAAACCATGCTTTGATCTTAGGTAATATAGTTATCTGGTTGCTTCACGAAGATTGTTTCCTTGAGCTCGTCGCCTAAAAATTCGGTTTTCCCATCGAAGTGCCTGACATGTAGATTTGAATGACCCACTTTAGCAGTGCTTTACATGTAGTCTGCTTAACGATAGGTACAAATACTTCGCACAGTCTTTCCCCTTCTTCAATCGCAGGCTACGAGTCGAGCCTTCTATCTTTCGATATCACCATTGACGTTCCTTTTAATTTTAAAAACCGATTTGCACTTGGTGATGTCATTTCAATCTATTCGCGGGATGATATCCCATGCGCCATTATTTGTATGCGAAAGGACCTCTTCATCGTTGGCATTTTTCCAGTGGTATTTGTTCGGTCTTGATAGCGCATCTTTTGCATCTCTCGGCTCTTCTTTAAATAGGTGTAATGCAGCCACGTACCTGTGCGGGGGCACGCCATTGTTTGGTCTTTCGGAGCGCCTATACTTCCCCTATATTTCTTCAGAGCTCTCCTCATTTAAGCTGGCATAATCATTGCTTAATGAGAATGCTATAGATGCCTTATCATAGACTTGCAAATTATTTAAAAATATTTCATATTTTTCGGTACTTGAAAATCTTTCTTTACAGCCATTTTTGTCGAGAAATTCTACATCCCGGCTGATTTGGCTCTTCGGTCCAATTTCCTTTGTACCTTTGCGCTGTTCCTTTCTAATTTGCATGTATGAAGGGCTACCGAAGATTTGGAAATTTGTTCAATCGGGCTTCCTACAGTGCCATATCTCGTATGGAGTCTTTGTCATTGCTCTGCTAGACAGCCAAGATTTTGCAAGTAATGTACAGTTACTATGGCCTCACTCCAATATTTTTTGTCGTTACATTATTGATGCCGTTATGTTCAGGTGATAATCTTCGGTGCTTTGCCAAACTGCGTCTTTGCAATCGGTAGGTACTCCTTAATAAATGTAGTGGCTTTATGCTGCATGATATATTATAACGGGGTGGAGGAAGATGGAACTTTGACATATAAAAGTAAAGCGATGTGCCGGGATTCGATCCCGCGCACCTGAGATCTCTAGGCCCCTATAACTCTACCACTGATACAACAACGCACGGTCATATCTCGCGCCCCGACTAGCTCATACGGGCGACCGCCCGTTAAAGTATACATGAGTTTAAGTATACCTGGAGTAATCGTCTATGATGGTCATAAAATATCCATTGTTGCCTAGGGTGAGTGTCTGTATCTGGCAGCAAACATTTGTGTGCACAAGATCGAGAGCTGCATGCGGTATTCGATGGCTATGAAAAAGGTTTTCGGTGTAATTTACCGTGAATTCGTTCGACAATTTAATCCCAGTGGCCAGCTCTTCAGTCCCAAAAAATTCAATTTATCAGTTTGTAAGACCAGTTTCGCGTGTCTTAATCTTTCAATTAAATTTGTTATTCTATCAGCATGTTGTTTGAGATCGTTACTATACATTATGATATCGTCTAGGTAGACTAACATTTCAATATTTTGCAAGCCACGCAGAATTTTCTCCATTAAGCCTTGAAATGTTGACGTGGCGTTTTTCAAAAGCTTCAGACATGCCTTTAAATCAAGGGGCGTGATAACGCCACGATGTCAAGTATAAGGTACGTGAGCACGTACACCGTCGTTGGGCTCTAGCCAGACCCTTATATACTTCTCATAGCCCTTGTTGGAAACTAGGCGTATGGTTTTCTTCGCATTGACAGCTATGTATGCATTGAAAGCTTGCGGCAATACTAACCAAATGACAGCAGGGTCATATTTTCTGAAATTGCTTCTATAAACAGATATTCTGAATTGAATGTTCGGGCTCCTCAATTCGTCTCACAGGAGAACAATTTGTTTGTGGCTGACGCCACATTTACGAAATTTTCATGTATATAAAAAATTGTGCTATATAGATGTACTTACGTACATGCTGTATATTTTGTGTAGACGATTTATATGAAACAATGTTATATACAATTATGAACGCGTGGATATTTTAATTAATAACTTCTTTTTTACATAACATAAAACAGTATCAAATATGACATAATTTAACCTAAATATATATTTTAAATTAATTACTAGTAAAAAACGTTCGAGAATAATAAACTTATAGATACAATTAATTACATATACATTATACTATAGAAAATCGATTTTAAAATTTTTCTAAATAATAATAAACATTACATACAAAACATCTATCCTACCCTATGGCCGATTTATGTTTGTGTGGATGTTGGTTTCTTTCCGTTTTATTCAAAATACGATTTAAACAGATTGTTTAAAATATAGTTATAATTGAATTAATTATATAATTAAACAACAGAGCAAAATATCTCACAATATCTAATCTATCTGAAACCTATAATAAAATTACTTTACATTATCTTTCTTACATAAATAGTCTATATGGATGGATGGAACTACATGGTTTTAAAATTTATTTTAAATAATGGAGTATTTATCAGAAAACTTTACGTAATTAAATCTAAATCTGTTCACTAACGGAAATAGAGGAAAGATAAAATCTCTCAGAATACCCTAGCCCTCTAGACCACATTACCAGATAATTATTCATTGTCCCTCACATGCACAAGAAAATTTATGTATCTAAGTCTAAAACATAGTGTTGTGTGACGCAGCCGAGATGCACAATACATAGGCAACGTCGCATAACGATAATTGGAATACATAGAAGCAGAAAACGTTAGAGTTATCGCCAGGCGATAACACTCCTTCTCCGCCACCACTCAAAAAGCTGACCCGGCGTTACGCCCCCTGCTGTGCCGCCGAAATTAACACCTAATCCATGGGTGCGAGAGAGAGAGTGAAGAAGCTGAAGTAGCGTGAAGAGAGATGAGGAAGAAGTCAGTTCAATTAGTGAGAGAAAGAGTGGCGCGCTCTCTCCCATGACGAATTGCGAGCCCTACGGCAGAGCATCTTGAGCCATCGTGTGGACTCGACGTGTTTTTCTAGCTTCCTTTTTCAATTAAAAAGTATCTTTCAATTACAATATACGAATATACGAAGCTCGTAAGCCAGAGTGGTGTTTGCCTTGTATTTTCGAGAAAAGTTATAGTAATAAAAAAGATCATCTTTAGCTGAGTCTATTTCACTGTGTCATTTTGATTTGAACTTCTACTCTTTAACACTATCTTGTTTACTCACGGGTTCGAAAAGTTTGTTCCCTGAATCGTGCCTATTAACTGCTGCTGATTATTCCACAGCGATCGTTTTCACTAGATCCAACAACAAACAAATACTAGTTTGCCAATTTAGGAAATCAGGGGGAAGAACCCACGCGAAGACAAATACCAGAGCGGATCTATTTCCAGACTAGTCAATCTGCGGTCAAATGGTAAAACTTTAATTAAATTGAAGTAATTCAAGGAATAATTTTATTTCGTGAAATGCATGTTTTAAAAATACACCTGAGCAGTGTATGAAGAGTTAGTTGATTTTTCTCGCTTCCATCAATCACGCTCCCTCTGAGCGTGGCTGCATCCCACAAGCGTGCTTCGAGGAGTACATCCCGACTCTAACGACTCTTATATCTTGTGCGCGAACGTAACATAACGTAAAATCTCTCATAGTATCTTAAAATCCCTTTCATTCCCTACTACAAAATCTTAGATGATATCTTAGGTGATATTGTAATAAACAGCGAAAAATAAATAATTAAATTTTTATATAACGTCTCGGCGTAGGCAGATCAAATGTAACCCAATCTGTCCGATGACTGTTTCCCTGATAATTATAAGTATTAAGAGCAGCCACCCCAAATAAGGCGCCCTAGATATGGCCAATCATAAATTGACAGCGAATCTTCCGATGACCACGGAGATTGCGAGCGTATATGAGTAGATGAGCTATGCGGGTACGAGCGCAGGCGGGTACGAGCGCAGGCGGGTACGAGCGCAGGCGGGTACGAGCGCAGGCCGGTACGAGCCCACCGTATATATGTATACACCCCTCCCCCATCTCTCTCTAGGCCGTTTCTAGCGCAGGCGGCTTCTAGCGCAGGTGGGTTCTAGCGCAGCCGGGTACGAGCGCAGGCCGGTACGAGCGCACTATACACGAGGCACGAGCCCACTGTATATAGATATACACAGCGGCGGCAGCACGAGCCCACTGTATATAGATATACACAGCGGCGGCAGCACGAGCCCACTGTATATAGATATACACAGCTGCGGCGGCACGAGTCCACTATGTATATAGATATACACAGCGCCGGCGGCACTAGCGCGCGCTACGTATCGCGTATGTGTACATAGCGCGCTGCACGTCTGTGTATACAGCGCTGCATATATGTGTACACAGCGCGCTGCGGACTCTTAGCGCTGCGCGTGTTTGTATACAAACACATACAGCGCTGCAGAGTCCTAGCGCGCCGCGTATTGCGCGCTGCATACATGTGTACACAGCGCACCGCCAAGTCCTAGCGCGCTGTGTGTATGTATGCGCGTGAGATTATGTGTATGTGTATGTGCGTGTGCGCGTGAGGTTATGTGTATGTGTGTGCGTGAGGTTATGTGTATGTGTGTGTGTGTGTGTGTGTGTGTGTGTGTGTGTATGCGTATAAGGTTATAAAAAATACATATATTTTTATTAAAAAAGTAGTATTTATTTTAAAAAATCACCACGCACCTGCGCTCTATATACATTGAGCAGTTTTTCCTGCTCTTCTACTTTTTTATTAAGAATTATATTTTCTCTCCTGAGCTCTCTTCTTAGGATTCTTTGTTGATGAAGAAGACCTTCAACCGAAGCAATTTCTTCATTTCTTTGTTGCTAAAAATAATAATAATAATAAATAAATAAATAAATAAATAAATAATCATGAAATCTAAAAAACTTACAACAAACATCTCCATCTGATTGTAACAATCATTTTGTAGCTTAAGAAGCGCCTCCTGTAATTTTTTATTTTTTTTCTCCATCTCCGCAGCTTCTCAAAACAATACAAAATTCTTAACCGAATCAAAATATTTGATGATGGGCTCGTAAAATACGTGCCCACAACCCAGCTCTTCATATGATTTTAAAAATAGCTTCATATCGCCGTAAAAGCTCAATACCGCCTCCTTAATATAATATAATTTATATGTGAGCGGTCCGGTAGGGATGAACAGCTTCCTATTAATATAATTTTCCTATTAATATTTTATTAGTAATGTTTATAACCTCACGCGCATACACACACACACTCACACACTTTATTATTAAACTTACCTCTCACATACACTAAACAATATTTGTACGTCTTCGCACATCTTCATCTCTCTCACACACACACACACAGTAAACAATATTTGTATGCACGTCTTCGTGTATGCTGCAGCTCAACACATTTAAAAAAAAACAATAACGATGGCGATCGAGCGATTGACGGTTCCTTCGAAGGTTCCGATCCCACATTTCTGGCGCCTTCATAAGAATCGACCATTATGCTTAGAATCGGAACCTCGCGGAACTACCTAACCTTCCGCGCGCGCGTTAGAGAGAGCGAGGCGTTGCGGCGCGCGCGGCTCACTTCATTGTTTAGCGCGCGTACATGTATAAGCATACATTGTGTGTGTGTGTGTGTGGAGAGCGACAGCGCGAGCGCGCGGCTCACTTCATTATTCAGCGAGTGTGTATAGGTATATTTATGCGCGTGTATACAAATTAAACGTATAAGCTATACATATGTAAATCTATACGCATGTATACAAGCTATACATAATTTTATAGCGCATGCATGTATACCTTGCGTATGTGTATGTAATGGAGAGCGCGCGTATATTTATGCGCGCATATACAAACTATATATTTGCGCGCGAGTATACAAATTAAACGGATACAAGCTACATATAATTTTATATGTATATAGGAAGGATGAGAGCCCCAGCCACGCTCTCATCTGTGAGATGCATCCATTAGAATCATCTCTCCTTTGCTTCCTCTCTATATAAATTTTATTCACATTCCATTTTATAAACATCTAATGGTGTTTGCAACTCTTTCATGTATTTTTGTATAAGTTGCACGTTGTGAAGAGCGCAGTTGGCTCTATACGCCCCATTATGATATGAGCAAATTGTTACAACTTTTATTTGATCTAATGGCGGATATCCCATCTCAGCTATATCGTGAACGTTAAATTTAAAACGTTCTAACCATCTTTTCTGAATAGAACCAATGACTTTAATGCAAGCTGCATTTTTCAGAGCTGTTCGAAGTATATTTCCAATCTCGGTATACTCTTTATCACCGGATTGCCAAGATAGTCCATGATAGTAGCGTTCATTTTCAGCTCTATACTTCTCTACGCCAATGAAAAGGCGCTTTGAAGAGATACACTTGAGGATTAGTACTCTCACTCAACGGAAGTATAGCGAGCTCTTTGAGAATGAAGTCATTGCCTGGCTGCTTAAAGCCTTGCATATCAACCAAGTACTCCATCTCGAATGATGCCTCCTTTATACCAGCATCCCCACCACCACTTTCGAAACAAGTTCAGACAAGTTTTCTTACATCGCCATTGGTTGGATTATACTGAACTATACGATCATGTATAATCAAGCAGTAGGCGGATGTTCCAGCAGGGAAATTATGCTTCGATTCGAATTCCAAGCGAACATCGACTGAAGCAGTTTTCAGAGACTCGTTCTGCTTCGAGCAATCAATCACTATAAGCGGAAGTTTCGAAATATATCTTTGCTTCTTCAGCAGAGGCTCTACGCTCTTGTCGTAGTATGCGTTTTGAAAGTTTGCATACATATCGTAGAGAATAGCAAATTGATTACGATCTATGTCTAGATTGAGATTGCCGTAGGGATAGTACTGAGAATTCAGGAACAGCTTGACATTGCTAATTCCACAATGATCGAAATAGCTGGCATTCTCAGTCCTTGAACCTTTACGATTCGTTTGAAAGCCTAGAATGACAAAGCGCGGCTTTTCCAACTGATTGGATGTCTTGACAGTCCAAACATGGCGCGGCGTAGTAGGAAGTAGTGGGTATTCGTACAATTCCCAACTACGAAAACTCATATCAATCGATTTACTCTTCTGAATAAGTCCAAGCAGACGAATTTTATGTAAATTAGAGAGTACTACGTAGGGCATGAGCCATTCAACTTTTATCAATTCAATCTTGAAATCTTCATACTCTGCGGCAGCAGTTGCAGTCGCTTCTTTCGTAGCTGTCTGAATAACTGCATTTAAATCATTTCTCGATCTAGTGAGGATAAGTTCATGCTTGACATTAACGACTATCTTTCGATAGTCTTCGGCAAAGCCTAGAATCATACTCAAAGGTATAGACAGGTCAAAGTAGCCTTGATTATTCACTAAATCATCTTTCTCCTCGACGTCGAGCCAACCGGCATTCTGTATGACTAAACTCTGACTAGGATTGATCGAAGGCCATCCTTTCATGAGCGTAGTTAGTCCAACGTTTTTACATTTATCGATCTCGATAGCATTTATCTCGTATCGTATTTCCTCAAACATATGACCTATAGCATTATTAACTAATTTAGTATTTCGTACTTGAGCACCATCAGCTTTGATTAGTCTACCGCATACGTGTAACGAGCTGCGAGAAGGTAATAGACACAAGTCTTGATGTTGAACTGAGATACGTATTTCATCGCTGTTCTTGTACGATGAAGCAGTGTACGGCTGATGAGCATGAATCTCATAATTCGAGACTGAATCATCAAAGCTCACTGGTGACTGTATACTTAGAATCTCTTCCATTTCTCTGAAGACAGCAGAGGAATATACACGTTATTTTCCACCAGGGTTTTTTACTCTTAGACCGAGTCCTTTTAAGAACTGTATATTTTGCCGTGTTAGCGTTCCGAAGGCTCGCTGACGACTGATGACTGGCTGACATTTTGGCTTGCTTTTATACCCTCTACCGGTGTAGACAATGCCCATTACGCTTGCTTCAGATGCAATCTAATTGTGATGACTTCACCACGAAAGTTTACTAGATTTCCGTCTTGATCAACTATACGCAGCTGCAAGTAATCGATTGTCCTCAGGGTGACGGGAAGATAAATAACTTGCGAGGGAACTTCGATGATCTTGTAGCCTGGAGGTACTGCGGGGAAGAACTCGTGTATCGTATGTACTCGCTGTCCGTTTATATAGGCACCGGTAGTGATGCTGCACTCTACTCTTAGAGCGTTTACTTTGAGAATGGAGACTGGCAAGTCGGAAATATGTATAGTATTAGACTCGAGCACTCGCTGCGTAAAGCCTAGTAGTGGACCAATACAATCTAGTGGACGAAAGTCTATCGTCTCACTGCACTTTATTACACTGCGGAGAGTGTTGTTATTTGGTTTAAGTGAGATCGAAATGCCTTTGATGCTTAATGTATCGATAAGATGATTTTCAATGTCTTCAATCTCGTAGCTACCTGTTGACAGATGAACTATCTCTCGTCCTACGTAGAACTTGTTGTTACTTGTATCGATATTAGGAATCGAGTTGAATGTCAACAATTCGACTAATCCAAGAACGTAATTCTTGCTAGCGGAAAGTTCGATTGGGGGAAAGTATTGAGCTTCAAGTATGGAAGTCTTGGCGGAGAGAGTCAAAGTTAATGAATCCTCCATGACAGTTGAAGCGATAATAACTCTAGAACTACTTTCGCTGCTCCTTATATAGTCTGCCAGCCAAAAACTGTAGACAAAGATGACCGCAGTTGAATGTATTGTAGTCTTGATATCGTTCATAATTATACTTGACTTCATTGACGCCTAAGTAGAGCAACAGCTCTATCGGAGGTTGAAGATCTCCAAAGCTGTCAAAGTAGACGACATTGGAGCCTCGTTTACGATATGCAACCCAGTGCGTACCAGGTCCGCGTGCATCATCCAAGTTGACTATAGCTGATTCGTTATAATGTGGACCATTAGCAGGCAGCGAGTCTCGCATGAATACACCGCGAAAGTTTGAAATCTTCATAATCTTTGCATATTTTATCAAATCGAAATCCGTGAGCGCTCTCTCGGGTAATCTTACTTCGAGGATCTTTTTTTTTTAATCCTTTGCCAGGCTTCAAGTGAAGACCTAGTCCTTTCTTGTGAGGCTTCAAGAAGAGTCCCTTACCGAGAGCAATCTCCTCCATCTTTTGATTATGTCTCCTGTTCTCTTCTAACTTCCTTTGAGCGGCTTTAGCATCATTGACAGCCTTGGCTATTCCAGCAGCACCTCCAGCGAGTGCGCCAGTTGCACTTAGACCGGCGAACAACGGTATGAGAAATGGTAGGAAACCGCCTACTTTTGCTGGAACTGGCAATATTCTAGGAACAACTATATTCTTCTTTCCACCGGCTTTCTCAACCATTTTTCGAGCCCCTTCCAAAGCTGAGAGAAAGAGCTTATTCGCGCATTTTCCTGGAACGACTGATTGCGAAGCAGCCTTTACAACTTTCCGAAGCGTTGTTCGCGACTTTTTCACACCCATTCCGAATCTCGACTTTAATTTCATAGCGTTTGTAACGGCAAAAGCAGCTGCTCTTTCTCCTATTTCCGAATCTACTGCTTTAACTCTTCGCCAAGCTTTCTCAGCCAGAACTCTATCAGCAGCGTTTCTGGCTTCGATATTTTCACGATTTTGCGAATAAGCGATATCGTGCTCTTTGCAAGCAACGTCAAGAGGATTAATTCCTGGATCACATCGAGCAAGACGTTTAGTTAACTTAGTACCAGGACCACAGTACTGGTATCCTGGTAAATGAAGTTCAATTGGTAGCTTGTTGATGAGACGATTTACAATTCCACGACCTTGTCGGCGGTATATGATCATCACGTCATGAAGGTCAGATAATAACTGATGTCGAGAGTATAAAAGCGCTCTATTTATACTCTCCATCATCAGTTGTCAATCAGTTCTCCAAGAATGAACTTCAAAGAGCAGACAGTTAAGCTTCCAATAGCGAATTTTGACGTTATAGCGGAGCCTGAAAAAAGAATCAAAAGACACGGAGATTTACTTCCGGACAGCATTCGAGCTGTATTTTGCGGACCATCAAACTGTGGTAAAACTAACAGCTTACTTGCTCTCATTACGCATCCTAATGGCGTTAGATTCGAAAATATATACGTCTACTCAAAGTCTCTGAATCAGTCAAAGTATAAGTTTTTGAAAAATCTTCTAGAGCCGTTAGAAGGTATACAGTATTTCGCATTCAGCGAGCATGAAGAAGTGGTAAGCCCTGACGATGTTCTTCCCAACTCAATCATGATCTTTGACGATGTAGCTTGCGAGAAGCAAAACAGTATCAAAGCGTATTACTGTATGGGTAGACATAAAAGCGTTGATTGTTTCTATCCTTGTCAATCTTATGCACAAGTTCCGAAGCATCTCGTACGCGATAACGTAAATCTGTTGGTAATTTTTCGACAAGATGATTTAAATCTCAAGCATCTGTACAACGATCATGTTAATTCCGATATGAACTACATACAGTTTAAGGAATTATGCTCAAAGTGCTGGTCTGACGATAAGCATAGCTTTTTAATGATTGACAAGGATAGTCCAATCAATGGAGGCAGATATAGGAAAGGTTTCGACTGCTTTGCTATAAATATAACACGCGCAAAGTAATTAGCAACAGTCTATCTCTATCGATTGACGAATCAACAACAGCATGAGTGATATTCAAAAAGAGAAGAATATTCTGCAGCAGCTTGTGCAAGCTCAAAATGCAGTCAAACGCAAGTATAGCATGTTGAAGGCGAACAGACAAGATTTTGAAAAAGTCGTTGAGGATACCTTTAGGAGCCAATTGTCAATCCTTTACATCAGCTTGTATCTAGTAGACAAAAGTCTGTGCCACCACCACTTAAAAAAAGAAAGGCTTTACTAGATGATACTATAATAAAGAAAAAAAAGTTTGATGATACTTTTGTCAACTCGGACGATGATGATAGTTTAGATGAAACTTTGAATGATGAAGCTAAGATAGATGACGATAATTTTGAAACAGCTGATAATGCTACCGAAGAAGAAGAAGAAGAAGAAGATAAGTATATGCAGATGTTGAAGCGAAAAAAGGATATTGATAAAATTTATGGAGTTCGAAAGGAGGGTAGACAGTGGATGTTTGGTGATTCGCCTATTATCTTTGGTGATAAAAGCATTAAAGTGAAAGATGGACGATATGCAAAAACTGACGGTTTGATGGAGCTGCTCATAGCTAGAGATCCTAAGAATTATAATCAGACTGATCTGCAAACTTATCAGACTATCCTCGAGTCAACCTATGCTCATAAAAAACAGTACAAAGATGATGAATCGATTCGAGTTCATAACAGTAAAAAATATACAAACATCATAGCGCCTCTGTTTCAGAAGAGAGGAGGAGCGTTACTTAAGAAATGTCTACCTCGATACAAAATCGCTCGTCGAAACACCAAAATGGACTACATCTATTGGAACGATCCTAATGAGCTGGTCGATAGGCTTCGCTTACTTATAGCTGAGCAGTCAGCTGGTAATCCGAGTCATATTAATGAAATTCATTCGATTATTGAAGAGTTACGCGAGGACGGCTATATATATTGAGCGCACAGAGTACTGACAATCATTTTAAAGATGAGCGTCGACGTGTTTGGACGTAATCTGAAGAAGAATGAAGGCAGTCGTGGACCTCAAGGGTTTGGCTTCAAAATCACAACCGATGGTCACTACGACTTGGACAATAAGAGACTATGCAATTTAGCAGCTCCTCGTCAGCAAGATGAAGCAGTCAACTTGGAAACTCTTCAAGCAGAAGTTAAAAAAATACTAGAGCTTATTTCCCTATTGGAACAGCAGCTAAGCAAATTAGATGATATCGTTGAAGCACACAGAGACGAGCTCGACTTGATGTTGTCAAGTCAGCAGAGCGATATCGAGACTATAAAAGAAGCTGTAGCACAGATCATGAGTAACATTCACTCTGCAGACGTGTAACATGGAGCATAAGAAAGCAGTAGTTGAAGAACTTCACAAGCCCGCTCGTCACAACTATCCTCGTCGAAAGTTTGATATGCGTGGCTTAGATGAGACATGGCAAGCTGATTTAGTTGAGATGAAGCCCTATGCGAAGGAAAATAAAGGTTATAGGTATCTTCTCACAATCATCGACGTATTCTCCAAGTTTGCGTGGGCTGTTGCCGTAAAGAAAAAGTCTGGTGAAGAAGTTACAGCAGCAATGAAGTCAGTGCTGCGTCAAGGTCGAGTACCCAAGAATTTACATACAGACAGAGGTCTCGAGTTTTACAATAGCAATTTTGAGAAGCTGATGAAGCGATACAAGATCAATTTGTACTCGACGTATAGTACTCTTAAAGCTTCTATATGTGAACGTTTCAACCGTACTCTCAAGAGCAAGATGTGGCTACAATTCAGTATTCAAGGAAATTACAAGTGGCTCGATAGCTTATCTGATTTGTTGGAAAACTATAACAATAGTAAACATCGAACAATTGGAATGAAGCCTAGCGAGGTCTCGCTTGATAATCAATTTCAAGTCATGAAACGTTATACTCGAATAATTAAAAAAGTAAAGCGTCCTAAATTTAAAGTAGGAGATAGCGTTCGCTTGAGCAAAGCGAAGCAAGTGTTCGAGAAGGGTTATACACCAAACTGGTCAACAGAGATATTCACAGTGAGTCGAGTAGGCGCCAACGATTCCTCCCACTTATCGTTTGAAGGACTATCAAGACAAGCCTATTAGTGGAGGATTTTACGAGCAGGAACTGTCAAAAACAAAGTATCCTGACGTATATCTCGTTGAAAAAGTTTTGAAGAAACGCGGAAATCAAGTCTACGTCAAGTGGCTTGGATTCGATAAGACTCACAACAGCTGGATTGATGCTTAGGAAAAGAAGACATTTAAAGTGTCGGTGATGCTTTTACGACAAATCGCGCACGTTATTAACTTTGAAGCACACTTTTTGCATGCGACAACATGACCGCATGGAATAAACGCTACTTGAATTTCTTCGTTATAGCATATCTTACAGGCATTCTTGTCATCAATAACTGCTTGACTTGAAACTTGATACTTGTATGGACCACAAACATCACGTGAAGCTGGAGTGCTACCGATCGGAACGTTACCGCAAGGTGCTTTGCGTATGAATCGACAATGTCCACTCCATCGTTGATGTTCCACCATAGGATCATCTCCATCTTCCCACCGGCACAGTTCAACTTTACATGCAAAGCAACGTACTTTATCGATTTGCTTTGTGTAGTAAAATCCTGCAGTTGCGAGACATGCTGGTTCCATATAGTTCAAAGGCCAGTTTTCGAAGCTTCGTAACCTTTCTTCTTCAAATCTGTAATCCATGCTTTTTTTTCTACGTTCACTCAATGATGAGCTACTGATGAGAATGAGCTCTTCAGACTGCTACACGTTCTTATGTATAGCTCTCCCCTCCAGCAGACAACTTGTCGTTTTAAAAGTGGTGAGGGCCCCGACCTCGCCCCCACCCGTGAGATACAACCAACCAATAAACACAAAAATTATCCCTCCGTTAAAACGACAAGTTAGCTCACTTAAGCATTACCAAACTCAATACTACAACCCCCAAGATATTTTAGGTTGAGTTTGAGCTTGTTCGCAGCATCAGCCATCTGGTTGAATAAAGCATCATTCTCATGGAGAGCAGTGGATACTCGACTAGGGAGGAAGACATCAAACTCTCCACCTAGAGTCACCACCACCTTCATTCTATACTTAGTCTTTGCTTTTTTCAGCGATGAGACCAAGTAGACATGATCCTTCTCCAGCTCGGAGAGCTTCTTCGTAGGCAAGAAACCTCCAGCTGCAACCTTATTCAATGCTGCGAAATCCATCTTCTGCGAGGATGATCTTCTGCGAGGATGATCTTCGAGGAATACTAGGCACAATGTTCACTCGTCGATCGACTGGTGAGAATGATTTCTACGGCTAGCCTCACCGCCTTATGTACAGCTCTCTCCCCACTCTATAGCTTGAGCCGCCGCCGCCGCTGCAGTTGTAGTGGGGAGCCTCCAGCCGCCGCACTCGAGCCACCGCTGTAGCAGTTGTTGTGGTGGGGGCCCCAACCACGCCCCCACCCGTGAGGTACAACCAACTTGACTTTACCTCTCCGTTTCTTCTTCTGCTACAGCGATACTACCTACTGTACTCTCGGCCTCTTCCTTGCAGGCTCGTCCTCTCTGTTGCAAGGGCAGACCGCGGCGCCCTCTGCAAGCGCAGCCTCACACGCTCGCAGGCTGAAGTGCCCCCACGGCAACGTGTCGGTCTGGCCGACCACTATATGACGCTTGTCGTCGTGGGGGCTCAGCGCGACTTTCTCCTGCGTCTCCGTCGTCACCACGTGCTTCCTAGAGCGAATAGTCTGCTGCTTGCGGATGAGGATGTCCTGGTCGAAGAGGCAGCGATGATAGTCCTGGGGCTCGATCTGAGTCTTCACGACCACTCCTTTCACGCCCTTGGCCTTCTTGATGGGCCTCTTCTCATCCATGCAGACGCAGTACATCTTGCTGCGTAGTCCGAGGAACTCCTTCACGACGTTTTCTCCGCATTCGTCCTTCATGACACCCAGGACCTTCTTGTTCCGCCGAGGCATACCGAACTGGTTGTCCTCGGCGTAGTCACTGGTGTCGAATCGGGCAATGTCCTGCTTCATCACCTCGTAGACGTCAGTGCCCCGAATCTCATAGACGAGGCTATCGGTGTCGGTGTACAGGAGTTTACATCCCTGACTGTAGCGCTCGCGCATGTACGAGTAATGAAACTCGTACACGTTGATCTTCGAGAGATCGAGGACGGAGAGACCCACGTAGATGGGTTTTCGGATGGTTATCTCCGTCCTCTCGAGCTGCACCGCTACGAGGTTCTCGAAGATGATCGAGCTGCTGTGGAAGTTCGGCTTGGCTATCAGAGCCTCTGCGCCATACCGACCCTCCCACTTTGTAACGAGCTTGATATCGACTCGTTTGCGCTCATTCTCCATAGTCTTGCCGTAGACTGCATTAATGAGAAGCTTGAAGAAGAGCTTCTCAAACTCATTCTTCGCGTTCTTCCGCTTCTCAGTATTGAGGTCTACATATGGCTTGAGCCATGGCTTTTGCTCGAAACGCAGGACCCTATGGATCTTGCTTAGGGTCAGCTCATGACTCAGAGCCTGCTTTAAGGCGCGGTAGTGTATAATATACCGCTCCTTGTTGTGCAGGGTGGTCATGAGCTTCTGCTGTTTCGAGCCAGGCGCAGCGCGATGCTCGGGACATAGAAGCAGATCTCTATGGCTATCGTGGAGACTCTCGGGATACTCCAAGTCGACCTCTAGGATATATCCGTAGAGGTCGTCGTCGTCGACTTGGGTAATCCTACGAGCGCTGACGTTCTCTACCCATTGGAACTTTCCGTAGGGTAGAGATTGCGTCATAGCCCAACCATAGAGGTTATTAACGTCATAGTACATGAGGTACTTTGACTCCTCCAGTGGGTTGTATCCCTTGCTCATGTAGCAGTTGTTCGCTTTTCCGTAGCGATTGCAACATTGGCTTATGCCACCCCGGATGCCTCTCTCAACGAACAAGAGCATATCAATGTCCGTGAGGAGTTCCAGCTCGACTCCGGTATGCTTAAGCATAGCATCCCAAGTGAGTCCGGGAGCGGTAAAATAATGAGCGGGGTCGAGGCCGTACGCTTCGAGACACGTTGAGCGGAAATTCTCGAACACGTCTGCCAACAGGAGCACGTCCGTCTTCAGGTAAAGATCGGAGTATTCACCGAGGCTAACGATGTTGAAGCGCTGCCAGACATTCTGTGCGTGCGTATACTCCGCATCCGCAATACCGCTCTCAGTCAGCTGACTGTAGAAGTCGGCTTGGGAGGGGAGTTCCGTCTCCTTTAACCGGTCAAAGCCGGAGACGTAGTCGTAAGGAAATACTCCTTTACGTTGGAGGAGCTCTATCTGCTCACTCGTATAGCCATCTTGCTCGAACTCTCGCTTAGCGATGTCGAGATGATCGAGGTAGGAGGCTAGCTTCTCGAGGGAAGACGCCATGAAGCGGAAGGAGTCGAGGAAGCGGAAGCTAATGTCGCTTCCATCCACAAACTTGGTGAAGGAGATGTAGCGCTCCTAGTTCTCGGGAATAAGGCTAATATTTCCCTTGAAGTTGGCAGCACACGCTATCTCCTTAATAATAAAGTGGGAGTCGTATCCGGTGAGATTGTGGAAGATGACCGGGATATAATGCGAATTCTGAAAATTCAGATTACATCCCTGGTGAGCAGCTCCACGGTAGCGACCAGTCAGGTGGCAATGATCGCGCACCTTTGTCTGCATCTGCACAAACTGCTTCTTGCAGATGTGACAGGAGGCAGCCTGAGCAAAGGCTTGCTCTTCAGCTGTTAGTGCTAACGGTTTAGGATTGGTGTAAACCTGCTCCAGCTTGCACCGCACCGCATCGAGCTCAGCAATAAACCACTGAGCAGGAGTTTGTGCATCGTTGCTCTCTACTTGTCTGTAGCTACGATAGCCAGAGTAGCCATCGTTGAAGCTACTTGACACGTAGTAGCCAATGCTGTAGGCTTGGTGTTCTTGGAAAGCGTGCTTGTCTTGCACAGGCTTCAAGAGACACTCAAAGTCAGCATAGATGACGTAGGGGACACGTTCACCTCGCTTTGCATTCTCAAATTTGAGAATTTTGTCCTTCTCGTTAGGAAGCTTGACCTTGCACTTGTTGATTTGAGTACAGTCAACCTGGTGCTCACTCAACGCATGTTCAGTGCGGAAATAGTGTAAGTAGCGGTCGCAAATGTACTGCTTGTGCGAACGCTTAGACAGCTGACTGCTCACTAAGCGAGAGAGGTTCTTGATCCATACGTAGTGGAACTTGGGGAGAGGATGCTCCTCCTTCTCCTGCATCTCCTCCTCCTCGTCCACGTAATAGTCCTGGATAAGAAGCAGATTGACATGCTTCTCCTTCTTGTTAGAGGTCCATGACACGGTGATACCTCATAACGCTGACCTCTCTTCTTCAGAATGTAGAGATTTACCGATACACTGTTCTGCTTCTCGAACTTACTGATGCTCTTGGCTTGCACTGGGAACTCGATTCCCTTGAAGCATAGCTCATCAGAAAATTCTCTATACTTTCCAACTCGATCTGCATGCTTAGCTTGAGGATGTAGTGCAGACAAGATGGCCCACTTGAAGCATTCGTTGTCTTGGTTCTGCACATTCACGCAAGCGTGTTTCTTATGAATAAAATCAGGAAGGGGGATGTATGAACTCCCATTCATAGGCTTGTACTTATTGATGTGTAGGGTAACGCTCAGAATCTGCCGGAGAGTCCAGCCAGAATCTTTCTCCTGGAACTCTTCCATTGCAGTCTGCAAGGGTTGCTGTGCTTTTTCTACGAACCATTCAGAGAGGCTCGTAGTTTGAAAGATGGCGGCATTTTTAGTGCTGAAGTATTTTACTTCGAAACACTCAGAGCCATTCTTGACTATAGCATACTCTGCTGCAAGTTCAAGCCGAACCTTGACAGCATCGTATTCGGTAAGCACTACCTTGATCTTTTCTTCAAAGAGAGGTAGAGCATCATTCAAGAATGAAACGATGTCAAGATGGCTAAGGTTGGTAATAATGCCTGATCTTATACGAGTATCAAAAGCTGAATGAAAATCATCCCATTTGACTTTGGGTTGATCAGCTGATACCGTAGCGATATTACCCCCTCTCTTTGAATATTCAAGGAGCTTACCTCTGATGCTAAGCAAATGTGCAGAGATCGTCTGACACTTTTGCTTTTCCTCTCTGGTCAGGGTTGCTGAACCAGTTGAAATCTTTTCGATACTCTCGAGAGCTTTAGATGTTAGCATTAACCATCTCTCTAAATCCTCTACGTCAGCATCACCACTGTGAGCATAACGTAGAGATCCTAGTAGCCAATTGACTGTCAACTCAAGATACTCGATGGTGGCCAACTGTAAAAAAAATTTTTAAAATTAGTAATTGATTAATGGTTGCAATAATAATTATAATACTTACCTTGAGGAGTCCTGAAAAAGTCTTCTACTAGAATCTTCTGCGAGGATGGTCTTCTGCGAGGATGATCTTCTGCGAGGATGATCTTCTGCGAGGAGAACACCTGGTGATCTTCGAGGAGTACTACGTACAATGTTCACTCGTCGATCGACTGGTGAGAATGATTTTCCAAAGACTGCTGCAGCCCTTTTATACCAGCCTTGACGGTACGGGATTGGCTGTCCCACCGCTACTTGTAGGTTTGCAGGTTTGAACATGTTTAACGTTCGCTGATTGGTCTATTGCAAGTATAGTCCTGCATAGATAGTATCGCCACCTGTTGACGCTCACAGCGGCGGCTCGACTGATACGCAGAAAGCGTCCACTGAGGTTGCGGACTAGTCCTCGGTATGGTATGAGTGGTAGGGTAGCGCGGCGGCTCGACTGATGCGCAGAAAGCGTCCACTGAGGTTGCGCACTAGTCCTCGGTAGGCTAAGAGTGGTGGGGTAACGCAGCGGCTAGACAGATGCGCAGAGAGCGTCCACTGAGGTTGCGCACTAGTCCTCGGTAGGGTATGAGTGGTGGGGTAACGCAGCGGCTAGACAGATGCGCAGAGAGCGTTCACTGAGGTTGCGCTGTAGCGGTGCGGCGGCTCGAGTGGTGGGGGAAGTAGTATAAGAGAAGCATCATCGCTCGAGGAAGTCATTATTCTTCGAGATGGAGTACGTAGTAGACGTGCAAGGTTTCAAGACCGCTTCCAATGAGTTCATCTTCAAGGAGGTAGCCATTGTTGCTCTCGAAGATGATGCAGTACCCTCTGTCTTCCTATTCAAACCTTATTGTGAATGGTCCTTGCTCTCACCCTCGACTCAATCTCAATGTTCCTGATTGGAGAAAAATTTCCATGGAATACCCTGGACCTCAGGTGAGATTCCATATAGTCAACTTCGAAGCATCATGTTGACTATGCTAGTTGATGCAAGCAGAATATATGTTAAGGGGTTAGAGAAAAAAAGATGGCTGCAAACAATCGTACCTGATAAACAGTAAGTATTATATAATTAATTAAATGATTAATAATAATAATGTAATTCTTTTTTGTAGCATTCTATTCAACGTTGAGTATCTGGGCTGTCCTCCCCTTCCCATGCTGCGATTGCAGGTGTTTACACTGTGTGTACACCATCCGCTATGTTGGAATCCTATGTGTGCAGCTCGAAACGTTCAAGGAATCAAGAAATTTCTGCTAGATCAACGATTGTAAACAATGTATAATAATAAAATGAAGTTATGGAGAGGTAGACATATGGTTGCACCTCACAGGTGAGGGCGTGGATGGGGCCCTCACCCTTCCTTAAAAAAAAAAATATTTTAATTACTTTTGCTTTTTTATTTAGGAAGGGTGGAGGCCCCAGCCACGCCTCCACCTGTGGGGTACAACCAACCTGCTTTCGCCTATCCGACAGAATCAACCTACTCCGCGGCTCGTCCGGCAGAACCTTCTGCATCGGACGACGTGGGTGCTGGTGCGGGTTGCCTAAAGGAATAAATTCCTTAACAGCTTCCCGCAACCGCTCCCGAACCGGTTTTAGCTGATCTGCCGGATTAAACGCCTTCGTCTCTTCCTCCTTACTTGGCTTCGAGAAAGGCTTTGTCCGTAAGGACAAGTCCTTCTCTAGCAAGTAAGTCAGAATCGACCAGCGCTTATCGTCATTGCATTCATCAAGTAATGGTAATGAAGCCATGATGACAGGAGATGCCTATCGTTTGCCCTTTATCCCTTATATCCACTTGAGAATGCTTTATTACTTGTGGGCAAATCTGCTTAGAAGAAGAAATACTCCATCTAGCGGATTAGTTTTCAGTAATTAACTATAGCTATTATTTTTAACTCGCGCTTACCCCCACTCTTGCACATGTATACTCTTACGCATGGCATCCCCACTCTTGCGCGCGTCTCTTTCCTTACGCGTGGTATTCTATTTTTAACTCACACTTACCTCCACTCTCGCGCGCGCGTCTCTCTTCGTACGCGCGACATTCCATCCCTACTCTCGCGCGTCTCTCTTCGTACTCGCGACATATCTATACACGGTGGGCTCATGCCGCCGCTACTGTGTATCTATATACAGTGGGCTCGTACCGCTGTGTATGTATACGGTGGGCTCGTGCCGGCGCTGTGTATATCTATATACATAGTGGGCTTGTACCAGCACTGTATGTATATCTATATACAGTGGGCTCGTACCGGCACTGTATATCTATATACGGTGGGCTCGTGCCGCTGTGTATATATTCAGTGGACTCGTGCCGCCACCGTTGTGTATATCTATATACAGCGGGCTCGAGATGCCTCGTGTATAGTGGACTCGTATACATGGTGGGCTAGAAACCGCATGGGCTCGTACCGGCCTACAGGAAAAGGGGTGGGGGGATGCGCTCGTACCGGCCTGCGTTCGTACCCGGCTGCGCTAGAACCCTCCTGCGCTAGAAGCCGCCTGCGCTAGAAACGGCCTAGAGAGAGATGGGGGAGGGGGGGATGCGCCAGATCCGGCCTAGAGAGAGATGGGGGAGGGGGGGTGCGCCAGAACCGGCCTGCGCCAGAACCGGCTGAAAGAGAGATGGGGGAGGGGGGATGCGCCAGAACCGGCCTGGGCCAGAACCGGCCTAGCCTACCTACTTGTATTGATATTGTATTGTTAATTAAATTTAAGATTAAAATGTATGCTTATGCAAACTGCACTGCGACGTTTCTGTGGAACACCATACATGTTGCTTTTAATACAGTAGTTGTCGTACATACTCAGGCCAATAGGCCGCACGTTTTATAGCCACAAAACTGTTTATCGTGGATAATTGTAATTAGGTTACTTTATAAGTGAAACGTTTGAATTTTGAAATATTGATTACATTGCAAATTCTTTGCAATGTCTTAGGCCCTGAGGTGTAAAGTCTTATGACGTTATCTATTTGAATTTTTAGCTACAGAATTAATAGTTGGAAGTTGATAATTTGATAATTTGAGGAAATAATAATACTTTCAAAATCAAAATCACAACATCGATTCTGTCAGTTGCATAAGATTCGTTGATTGTCACACTTTCGAAAGTAAGAGCTCAGCTGACGCTGAGCTTGCGAAACGCAGCCTAAGCGTTATACTTTTGGGAAAACCGCAATATTGTATGTAGGATTGCAAAATGTTTAATGTTTAATATTCAATAATGTTGTGAATTTGTTAACTAAGTTTAGTGCTTAAAAAAGACACAATGCTCTCATTTCGGCAGTCAAGATTTCGTATCGACTCCGTCCACGCCGGTTCGAAAATTGGCGGAGTTTTGATAGTTTTTAATTCATTATCGTGGAAAATTGCTTGTTTTTGTATTTTATATAAATGACTGGCAAGTATAAGGTTAATTCTTTAGGTAAAGGAAACGGAGTGCATTTCAAAATTAACTTATCAGCCTGTGTTCTTTTTCCGTTACGTCGACGATATCGTTACTTGTATTCCGAAAGGAAAGTAGATGAAACGTTAAAAATATTTAATTCGTATAAAAGCAGACTCCAATTTACACATGAAATGGAAGTGAACAAATCCATAAGTTTTTTGGACGTATTATTGATTAATGAAACACATAAAATAAAAACTGATTGGTACACGAAACCAACTTTCTCTGGCAGATTTTTGCACTTTAATTCGTAACACCCGATAAGTCAAAAAATTGCCATGGTGTATAATCTAGTTGACAGGGCGGTGAAGTTATCGGATAAATGTTTTCATCAGAAAAACATTGATATTGTAAAATGTCTATAATTCGATAATGATTACCCCTCTGTTTTCGTTGAAAAATACGTCAAAAAACGATTATCTACAATCAGAATGATTAAAAAACCAGAGCAATGTGCGAAAAACAATACATATAACAATCACATTAGCATACCATACATCGATGCTTTCTATAGCGGGTGCGACATTCATTTAAGAAAAACAACAATACGACCATTCCAAAAATACACAATAATTTGTGCAATATTATTGTGAAAAGAAAGGATAAAAAAGAGAAACACCTAGAGAAAAATGTTGTTTATAAACTTGGATGTAACGATTGCACGGCTACATGGGCCGCTACACGGGCCAAACAAAAAGAAATGTGTATACACGTATTGAAGAACATAGAAAATCTAAGGACAGTGTCATTTCCGAGCATAGTAAAAAGTATACAATCATACTTTTAATTTTGAAGGATTTAAAATAAAAGACATAGAAAACGATTTAAATAAAAGATTGATCTCGGAAATGATGCATATACATTTGCAAGATAATGGTATCAATAAGAAAGAGGATACCCAGAAACTCAATAACGTGTACACACATTTAATATACCAGCTTAAGATATAAAATCAAATTTGTATACATCGAAAGGATGAAGTGGTGGGTGGGGGGAGATTATTTCACTACTTTTAAAAGGTATCTAATAATAAATTAGATATATAATACTTTTATTCAACGTAAACTATTCAGACTGGTATTATTACTGCTATTACAACCATTTTCAGTAGTATCCTATCACCTGAAATAAAATTATTTAGTATAGTGTACGAGTGAGACATTACCGAATATTTATAATTATAATTAAATTCACTTTTATTTTTAAGCACTTTATTTCATCTGAAATTACACATTCAAATTTTCGCGCGGTTATGAGGGTTACTTTCGAGACAACTGGTGCCAACCCACTTTGGTGCTATAATTATGTCTAACTTGAAATATCGGTCAACTGATGATTTCTGCTAGCTAATAAACTTCGGGTGAGTACTCCAAGTTTAAGATAAATGATATTATTTAAAACGCGCTAAAAGCCGATAAAACTCGTACTGCACCTGTGCAATAGTATTTAATCTAGAACCTGCAAAAAGTTTCAAGTGCAAATTTCATTTACGAAAAAGATGGATAAGGATATAAATATACTGTCAATGGATCTCACTATATCAGATACGTATACTTCAATTATCTTTAATTAAATTAACTTTAAAATAAAAGAACATAATTCTTTGTTTTAAAATAATTTATTCCTTCTCTGTTACAGGTGATTCGACGTACTCAGGATGAAAAAGCAACGTATGATCAACAGAGTTTACTGTGGTAGCCTTGTTTACCACTATAATTATTATTTTAAATGTGTTTGTTGAATATTGTATAAATATTATACTCTTTGCTTGTTGTTCTATGAATTAATACTGGTCGCGCCATCTCTTGTATATATATGATTTTGTACATCGAGACAAGCGCGACTCCGAAAACGCGAATACGCGAGTACGTAAACACACATATATAGATACACACTATAGAGAAGAGCGCTCGCATATACTCTACTCGCGCTCATTCTCTCTCTCGCTTGTAAGTCTCGGAAGGAGACAGTCGTGTCCGACGACACATCACACATTGTAATAAAGTTACTTATTATTAAAAACAACCTCACTAATTTTCCACCACTAGCAGTCCGTGGTTGGAAATTTTTTATGCCGTACTGTGACTTTTTTTTTAAAAAAAGTGTAGTAAGACATATTAAAATGTGCTAGTGAGGTGTGAGAGCCACGTGGAAAATACAAAAGTGTTCCAGTGAAAAATAATTGAACTAAGAAGAGTTCGAAAAGAAATATAAGTGAAAATAACAAATAAAAGTAGTCTAGAAGAGACTGATAAAAACATTTTTGTGAAAAATTGAAGAAAAAAGTGTGATGCGAAGAGATTACGGTCGGCACACATAAAACGTGTTTAAGTGACGTGATAGAGCACATGGAAAATTTTATGAATTTGCACAAATAATTAATGATCGAAGAAAATAAGGAAACACTAAGTGAAAAAATTAGAAAAACAATTTTGAGAAAAGTTATAAAAATAACCAAAGAAGTTTGTATTTTGAGAAACGAAATTTACACAAAAATAAGTGAATACGAAATGGCTCAAGCAAAAGTTGAAGATATAATTATACCAATTTTTGACGGTATAAATTATACCAGTTGGAAAACAAGATTAATGATCTTGCTTGAATATAAAGAATGTCAAGAGCAAATAAAAAGAGAAAGAATTGCCTCAGACACAGAAGCTGATTGGAAGAAAAAAGATCTCAAAGCACGTGCAATTATAACAAGTGCTATCTCAGATAAGCAGCTTGAATATGTAAGTGAATGCATAACAGCGTGTGAGATGATAACAAGGTTTGACAAAATGTATATAACACAGTCAACAGCCTTACAAATGTTGCGAAGAAATAAAATAGAAGAAATCAAACTTAAAAGTTATAGAGAAATCCAAGAATTTTTCGTAGACTTCGAAAAAGCCGTAAATGATTTTAAAAGTGCTGGCGGTAAGATAACAGAAGCAGAAAAGATAAACTATTTACTTCGAGCACTACCATCAACTTACAGTTATATTGGTGATTTTCTTGATGTGATACCCAAAGAACAACATACGGTCGATTATGTTAAATCGAAAATAAAAGAAAAAAATTTACATAACATAAACAATAACAAAAGTGATAGCAAAAGCAATGTAAGCACTTTCAACACGAAAATAAAAGGAAATTGCTATAATTGCGGAAAATATGGCCACGCGCAAAAAGACTGTTGGACTGGACAATAGCAAGGTCAAAGCAGCAGCACTCAACCAAGTCGAAATCAGCGAGGAAGAGGTAGTCACAGAGGCAGCAACAGAGGCTTCAGAGGCAGAGGTTGAGGCAGAGGGCAACATTCATCGCACAGCACGAAAGAGCAACACGAAGATTACGCGAGCGAGTCATGGTCAACGCAAGTATATACACCAGAGACAAATAAGGTAAATTTAGAAAGTGATTGTAACGGTAGCGAAAATCGAAAGAAAATCTTTTGGTTATTAGACAGCGGTTGTACCGATCAGATTGTACGCGATGATAATTATTTTGAAAATTCTGTTATTTTGAAAAAACCGATAGATGTCAAATTACCTAACGGTAAAACGCTCAAAGCTACAAAAGTAGGAAATATACAAATTTATTTTGAAAATTATTATAGTAAAAAATATGTAAATCTAAATAATGTTTATTTTGCAAAAGACATACAGCAGAACATATTAAGTTTTTCAAAAATAACTGCAAGTAATACGATAGTAGCTAGAAATGATAGCGTGAAAATTTATAACAATAATAGAGAATTAATTGTAGTTGCAAATAAAGTAAATAATTTATATTATATAAAAGTTTTTCTAGTGAATGAACAGAAAGAAAAATGTATAAATGCAGTAAAAATAACCGCGAAAGAAAAATGGCACAGAGCATTAGGTCATGTTAATTTTCAATACTTAAATAAATTAGTTAAAGAAAAATTAGTTGAGGGATTGCCAGATAAAATTGAAAACACTGATATGAAATGTGCAAATTGCATTCAAAGTAAAATGGCAAATGTACCATTTCAAAATAATCGAACAAAAACTTCTGAAATTTTAGAATTAATTCATACTGATTTAAATGGACCGCATCAAACGACTGGTTATGGTGGAGAAAAATATTTCTTAACTTTTGTCGATGATTACAGTAAATGCACGCGAATATTTTGTATTAAACATATGTCTGAAACTGCAAGTTGTTTTATAGAATTTGTAAATTTAGTTGAAAATAAGTTTAACAAAAGGGTTAAGAAAATACAGTGCGATAATGGCAAGGAATATTTGAATAAGGAGATTTACAATTTTATTAAGTATAAGGGAATAGAATTATTACCATGTCCACCGTACACGCATGAATTGAATGGTGTAGCGGAAAGATACAATAGATCAGCAATGGACATAGGCAGATGCTTACAAAGAGAAGCAAATATAAATAGGCGATATTGGCCTGAAATTATTAAAACGGTAGCTTACTTGAAAAACCGCACTATAGCAAATACTGTAGAAAATAAAACTCCTTACGAAATATTCTTTGGCACAAAGCCAAACGTTAATCATTTGAAAATTTATGGTAGTAAAGTTTTTGTCCGAATCCCAGAGGTCAAAAGACAAAGTAAATGGGATGACAAGGCAACAGTAGGAATATTAGTAGGTTATACAGAAAACGGTTACAGAGTTTTAGTAAATAACAAAGTTATTAACACGAGACATGTACAGGTTGTCGAAGAAGACACAAAAATAATTTGTCTTAACGAATCAGATGAAAAGCATGAAAGTTGTGAATCGGAAAATTCTGAAAGCGATTCAGAAGAATATGATAGTGTTGTCAGCAACACAAACAAAAATTTATTTATCCCTACTTCTTCCCTCGAGAAAAGTAGAGATAATTTAATTACAGAAATCAATGAAAATGATATAAATAGTGAAAATGAAAACGAAATTAATTTGAAAGAACCGAGAAGGTCAAAAAGAAAGAAAAGTCCTGTAAATAGATACGGTGATCCTATAGCGCATTTTATTTATATTAATAACATCGATGCAAATGTACCTCATAAATTCGAGGAGGCGATAAATTCAAGCGAATCAAAACAGTGGAAAATTGCAATGAATTCAGAAATCGAAAGTTTAAAGAAAAATAAAACTTGGAAATTAGTAGAGAAGCCATTAAACAAAAAAAATCATTGATGTCAAATGGGTATTTAGACGAAAAAACGATAATACCTATAAAGCCAGATTGGTAGTTCGCGGCTTTCAACAACGAGAACATATAGAAAACGTTTACTCACCCGTGGGAAAAATGCAAACACTTAAAATATTATTATCATATTCTTGTAAAAATGATTTGTTTATTGATCAAATGGATGTAGAAACAGCTTTTCTGAACGGTGAAGTAATATCAGAGGTTTATGTAAATCAACCAGAAGGCTATGAAGTAGGAAATAACAAAGTCTGTAAATTGCAAAAAGCATTATATGGTTTACGAGAAAGCCCAAGAGCTTGGTATAATTGTTTTCATAAGTACATGGAAAAATTAAATTTCGTGAGAAGCAAACATGATTATTGTTTATATGTAAATAATGCAAGCAGAGATTCAATAAATATACTAGTTTTCGTAGATGATTTATTAATCTGTTGTAAAAATAGAAATAAAATGAATGAAATAAAATCAAAATTAATGGAAAATTTTGAAATGAAAGACTTAGGAAAATCAACCAATACATAGGAATAAACATTGATTATAATAAGAATGAAGGCAAAATGACAATAAGCCAAACAAAATACATTGAATCTTTAGCTGCAAAGTATAATCTAGAAAATGCAAAATTGTATAACACTCCTATGGACACGAGTCTAAAATTAGAAAAAGCAACTGAACAAAATGAGTCAATAAAGTATAGAAACTTAATAGGAGAATTACTTTATATAAGTACTGGTACGAGACCAGATATCTCATATAGTGTAAACTACTTGAGTAGATTCCAAAGTTGTTATAATGAAACTCATTTCAAATATGCTATAAGAGTATTAAAATATCTAGTGAATACCAAAGATCTAAAATTAACGTATTTTAATCATTTAGAATGTGATACACTAGATTGCATGGTAGACTCAGATTTTGCCGGAGACAATATAGATAGAAAATCCACAACTGGATATATTATAAGATATTATGGAAATCTGATTTATTGGAAAACAAATAAACAAAAAAATGTAACGAAATGTTCAACCTTTGCAGAATATACGGCTATGTCAGATGCAATAACCGAAGTAATATTTGTAAGAAATCTGCTAAGTGAAATGTTTAAAGAAAAATTCAATGAAAGAATAAACATATACGAAGACAATTCAGGTGCAATAGCGATTGCAAAGTTTGGAAATTATACAAAAAATTCAAAGCACATCGAAGTACAATATTACTACATTAATGAATATTATGAAAATGGAATAATCGATATTATAAAAATAAATTCAGAGTTAAATCTAGCTGATATATTAACAAAAAGTTTGAATAGAGAAAAGTTCACAAAACACAGAAAAGCATTAAATATACTTGAAAATTGCAAAAGCGACAAGACTGAATGTAAAAGCAAAGAATATAAATTTAAGGAGGCGTGTTGAATATTGTATAAATATTATACTCTTTGCTTGTTGTTCTATGAATTAATACTGGTCGCGCCATCTCTTGTATATATATGATTTTGTACATCGAGACAAGCGCGACTCCGAAAACGCGAATACGCGAGTATGTAAACACACATATATAGATACACACTATAGAGAAGAGCGCTCGCATATACTCTACTCGCGCTCATTCTCTCTCTCGCTTGTAAGTCTCGGAAGGAGACAGTCGTGTCCGACGACACATCACACATTGTAATAAAGTTACTTATTATTAAAAACAACCTCACTAATTTTCCACCACTCCAACAGTTTTAAAGGGTTTCGTCCGCTGAGCAGATAAAATAAGATGTGTAATATATAATGCATTACTGATCAATTAACTACATATATCCTGATGGAAAAGAATATAAAAAATGTTAGACGTTAATTAATCAAATATAACATACGGTAATGCATGCAAACAATAAATTAAATTAAAATATTACAGGATTTTAATTAATTCAAAAAAAGATTTGAAATTATTTAGTAGTTTGTAAGGGTTTATGGTGTTAAATAATAAAATTGCTGAGATTTGTATCTTCTGATTAAGAGTAAAGAAAGTGCACAAATACATCTGAAATGTAGTATAAAAAGTTAGCTTTTCGTTATAAGTCAAATCCATTAATGTAATTATATATGTAATATTATTACTGGGAATATTATGCTTTAGGTCATATATTCTTTAATTAAAATCTTTGATCATCTTCTATCTTAATATATATGTTGCCCCATGATATCGTGTATACAAGAAAAAATTGTGCGATTATTGTGATAGAATAATTAGCTGTTACAATATAAATGAATTACTTAAACATGAAAATCTGAAAAATAAAAGTTAATTTAAACACAGAATAAGTTTATGAAATTGTATATATTCATTGGATGACTTTTGAAATAATCAAAGATTAAAGCTTTCAAAATTTAAAAACTTAAAGCTCGTCCAATGGATAAACCTGAAAGTTGTCATGGAATTTCTGTGACTAATTTACTTACTGAAAATTTAGTTCTTTTCAATTTCCAGAGAGCTCAACGGACAACCAGCTTCCAGAATGTGGATTAGCGATACTTTCTTTCAAGGGAAGTATACCTTCGCTATCTAAAAGGAAAAAGAACATATAAGTTGTTAAGCCCATCTCTTAAAAGGATACTATGAAAAATTTTACGTTGACACCATTGACTAGTTTTGAATATTCTAATTTTAATACTTTTAAATGTTGATATTTTAAAACTGGTTAATGGCAACAATTTAAAATTTATCATGGTATCTTTTCGACAAATGGGCTTGACAACTCATAAACTCTTTTTAACTTCTAGATAGCAAAAGGTATACTTCCTTTGAAAAAAAGGCACGCTAATTCATATTTTGAAAGCTGATTGTACTTCTTTCTCTCTTACAATTGAAAAGAACTAATTTTTCAGTTAGTAAATTAGTCAAAGGAATTCTATAACAACTTTCATGTCTATTGGTTGGACGAACTTAAAGTTTTAAAATTTTGAAATTTAATCTGATTATTTTAAGTGCCTAATCTTAATAATTATTAAACATTGTCCTACAGGTAGTGCGAACATTTGCAATTATTATATTTTTTAATTTTTAATTTTGTAATTTTATAATACGTAACCATAATAAATTTTATGACAGAAACACTTTTTAAACATAAAATTTGATTACACTGGATAAAAGTTGTTAAAGTTCATATATTTAGTGATCTATTACTAAATGGATACATTTACTGTTCTTGTCAATTGAGTTCTTCCAGCATTTTTTATAAATAATTTATTAATACGTAATCATAATAAATATTGCTGGTTTAAACGTGATAAATGTTCCAGCTATGTCTAGTTTATTATAAATTGCATGAAATACATGCATTTAACCTTGTCTACGAACTTATAATTTTGACTTTCATATAAATACTTACACTGTTCACTTTATGCCTTTAGTGTCTAAATTTTCAGGTAGGTAACAATATGAAAATCAGAACTATAAGTTCTTAGATAAAGTTAATTGCATGTATTGTTTTAATATGTTAAAACAAACTTGTGTGCCAAATTTCAGCCTTCTAGCTGTGATAGATATTAAATGAGTGCGAAGAATATAATTGAAATAAGTAGTTATCCACTAGTTACGATAGCTACATTTTAAATATTTCGGTCTTCGCCTGATTTAAAATCTGTTATAGCTAGAAGGCTGAAATTTGGTATAAAAGCTTGTTTTAAAATGCTAAAACAATTCGTGCAATTAACTGTATCTAAAAACTGATAATTTTGATTTTCATATTGATACTTATAATTATACATTTCAGTATAGACAGTTAAACTACCAATGCAATCACTTTTTCATTTTTTAAGCAGGCATTTGTCTAACGAATAAACATTTTAAAGTTATGAGGCATTCAAAATTAATTAATCCCGATAATTAATTGAACCAAACACGTTACCTTAATAATGATCAAATCTTGTGGCATAGGTAGCATAATCTTTGAATCAAAATAAGAACACGCTTACTCTGAACCAGTTATTATTCTAACACTTGTTGTCGCAGGAATTCCAATCGTATATAACCTGACAGTTGCGTAACCTCCCAATAGAAATAGGAAATCATCGACTGCAAATTCTGTAAAAACTTTCTTCGATACTTAAACGATGAAAATAAAACACTTTCACTTGCTTGTCACATGGAAAAATAGAAACTTTCCTGCATGAAAAATCATTAAAACTTTACACTTCACTATAGCTTGTCATCACAAGAAAATTCTTTCCTTGTATCCTGATACTATTGTATATGCCTTCCAATCTAATAAAACCTGAAAAATAAAAGAGAACATTTTAACAAAGAATCAGTTCACAAATCCTTTATTTGTATTGTATATTTATATAAATCAAAATAAAACTAAATACTTATCTAATTATAAACTATTAGTTTATGATTGCTTTTAGATTGTGTACAAAAGAATTTAACACTGTTTTAAAATATATATTTAGGTTAAATATATTTATCACTGATTTATAATTATTAACCAACGCGCCCCTTGATAACATTTCTTGCTTATGTATTACCTATACTTTAGCACTGTGTTATATTGTAATCGTCGTCTGCACCACATATCTGTACACAAGTATATATCTATAGCGCTGACGTCACAAATGATGACGTATGGCGGAAAACAATTTATCAGGGAGAAGAATTTTTTTGACCAGAATTCATGAGCCGAAACTTTCACTTCAGAATAACATTTAATAGAAGCCATTTCACAAAATATGACCCTGATGTGATTTTATTAGTTTCGTCTCGAGCTTTCGTTTGAGTATTTCTATGTGACAAATAATGCTGTCAAAGTGAAGAAAACCGTAAGTCAAGTTTCGAACAATGCCTATGAGATGTATAAAAGCGTGCGTACTGAACGTACCTTATACTTGCCATCTTGGCGCTACCGCGCCCTTTGATTTGTATTACTCTTTTTAAGTTTTCTTAAAAATAAATATAGTAAATGATATTATATTTTTAATGTGGTGAATAATTTAATTCTGAATCTTAAAATCTGTGAATCCTAAAAAACCTATACCTTGAGATCTTAAGTAATTCGTTTAGATCATTAGATTGTTTCTGAAGAGACCTATCAAACAAAAACATTAACTGGACATTCAACAATTCTCCTCGAATAATAAAGGATTATCAACGACATTGGTTCAAATAAGGTAAGTTCCGAGCATGTTCTCATAGAAAATACATTTATTTGAGAGATTTGGGTACTTATAATCGCTAGACTTTTATCGCTATAAATAATTCTGACTATAGGCATTAAATTGAGGTAGTCAGGACTTAATAAAGGTTCCGAAAAATCTGTGTGGCACCGCAGCGGCGCACCCCCACCACCGCGCTGTCCGATTGGAATAGCTGTGCGGCCGCGTGCGCTGATTTCACTTGGTTCACCATTTGCTCTAGATGAATGAGGTCATCTACAGCTATCGGGAAAACTGCTATCATTTAGAGTAACATTTAAATTAAACATATCAAGTAGCTTCGAGGTAATCATCGATTGAAAAAAATAAATTATCTCGGCTCCTACTGATCCAATCTTAACAAATTTTATATGAAAATTAATGGTTTTTTACGTACTATAAGATGCATTTTACTTCGATTCGAAGTTCCTGTTAAAGTCCCATGGTGCCCCGACTAAGAGTAAAATAGGAATAAACAATCGTGCGCGCTGAAATGAAAGTGACTATGTAAGTGACTATGAAAGTGACAAGTAAAAAATGGTTGGGATAGCAATAAACAAAGTGTGCAATCTTTTGCAGTCATTCACAATCATTTATCCCTGTTTTAGAATAACAATTTTAACTTTGACAATAATACATTATGAATATCACTCCTTGCTTCGCGCCGACGCTATTGCATAGGATCATAGGTAATATGTATAATCTACTTATGATCGGACAAAAAAATAACGTTATTTATTATTCTAATAAACTGGACTCTGATAAATAATTAGTATACGAAAATGACATTATTTTACATATTATAATAAGTCAATCATTTGAAGTTTTTATCAATAATAATTTACGTATTGACACGTATGCGTCAATCATCGACAAAAAAATTCTGTTTGAAAAAATGATGAGATTTATGATTCTAACAAACTGGACTCTGACAAATAAATATTATACAAAAATGACGTCACTTTACAGATTATAAAAAGCCATCATTTGAAATGTATTACTAAAAATAATGTGCATACTTACGTGCATATGTCAGTCATCGAAAAAATCCTTTAAAATTAATATAAAGTTCTAAAATTTCGGCAAATGAGATAGACCCATATACCACCCAATACTCCAGGAATATTGTTGGAAGGTTACTTCGGTAGGTAAAGTCGGATGAATTATATTGCTGGAAGGTTACGTAACCAGCAGGCCACGGTCAGGCAACATTGCTGCGAAGTTGAATGTCCGTTTTAATATTACATAGATTCGATCGGTATTCCGAGCCAATCTGTAAAAAGTAATACTACAGTAATATTGTAGTAAGCTTACTAAATCTTCCCAGAACATTAATATAATAAATTTTTTTTTCGGATTTTTGGGTAAAAAATATCGGTACGTTGTAATATTACAGTAACATTGCAGTAATATTGCGAAATGCTACCACAACATTGCCGGAATATTTAGAAGTTGGCCGATGCGAAACTTCTGACTACTGATTACATCGTAGTAAGTAGATAGGCTATAGGCATACTGGAACATAGGCATACTGGAACAACGGATTCCCTCCTTTTTCTGTTCCAGTATGCCTACAGTATACCGAAACAGTGGATCCCCTCCCTTGTTGTTCCAGTATACTTACGGGTTTTGGTATGTACTGCCCCCCCCCCCTCAAAGCCAGAACCCATAAGAAGAGAGGGGAATTGCTCCCTCTCTCTTCTGTTCCAGTTTGCCTACAGCCTTTTCTACTTATAATTTTTTATTTTTTTTTTATTTTTCTTACCAATCTTTGTTTGGCTGATAAAACATTTTCATTAGTTTAACATTGTGTAATGTTAAACACAATGAAACACAACAGGATGTATTGGGGGAACCCTATGCTATCCCTGTTTCGTAAGAGCGTTGATTCGATTTTGACAATGACAGATATTCGTAAACGGTTGTTCTCGTGTTATATGCGGACGCATTAGAATCAAAAATTTCGATAATTGCTTTCATATTCACGTTTGATTCACTACGTGTACGGAAGCTGTTTTGTGGTGCGTTCCCACGTATGCAAAAATTATTTGAAGTATTCGCGGTTACGGTCACGATAGTGTATTCACCATGTTTATAGGCGCCATTTTGTGATGAGGCTCCTGCCCGCGGTTTTCCTGAGAGCACTCCTAGCAGCTGCTCTCCTCCGGTAGGAGGCTCGCGCACCTTACTCGACCTCCTGGTTCTGCTCGGCTGCTCAGATTCTTCGGTGGACTACGGGGGGTTCTCGGGTGCTAGGAAGTAGGTGTACGTAGAATGATGTACGCTCTATTCATATAAGAGAGCGGGTGAGCAGATCACGCTCACCTGTGCGTTTATTCCACATTCTGAATTACATGTAGCGGGTACTTGCATTGCAATATCCTCGCGCTCGACCGTTGCTCTGAATGCTGGGTGGATGAAGGCCGGCGTGGCCGACGGCTCATGCCTGCCCGCGTTCAACTGTCTCTAACCTCAGCTACGTACGCATTTGGGGGATCCTTGGGCCCCGGATCGTCACCGCGATAGAATGAGAGTCAAGGGAGCGAGGCCGACACTTGCAAGTGGTCGTTGCTTCGGCCTGCAGTTGTCGGTGCTCCGCTTGGCTGCTCCTCTCGTGGCCGGAGTCCTTGTGACTCTCGGTGCGGCGAAGGTCAGGCGGCTTGGCTAACGGTGGCTCCGGGCTCGCAGTCCTCGGCGTGGTACCAGCATAGCGTTCCTGGGAGGTAAGGCCGGCGGTGGTGGATGAAGAGCCCAGCAGTAGCTTGGGCCTCCCAAGGGATGATCCGTATGGGGCATACCTTTGCGCTTATTTGTTTGCGACGCGTGCGACCAGGGAACCCTGCAGATTGCTCTGCAGAGCTGTGCAGAGAGTTCTGCAGAAATCTCTACATAAATATCTGCACATTATTTTGGTAAGGGTATATATCGCTACCTCGTACGAAGACTATGTTATACCAAACTCGGAACGAAAAGTATGTTAAACGCTAATCCCAGCGAAAAAAAATCAAAACAGCGCTTCCAGCGAAAAATATGTCAAATCAAGGTTCCCAGCAAAGTACATGTCAAGTTGTATTATCCCTGCGAAAAACATGTCAGGAAGTATTATCCCTGCGAAAAACATGTTAAGTCTAATTTTCCCAACGAAAAACATGTCAAGTCGGAATCCCAGCAAAAAACACAACAATTTGGGGTCTAAAAATTATGAAAAAAATTATTTTAACTTGGGGGTGGTATTTATAAGAGGGGGGTCATACATATATACATACATATATAAACATATATATATACATATATACATATATGTATATATGTATATATGTATATATGGAGACTGTCGAGAAACTTCACGTGCGCAAATTGCATCATAATTATTTTCGACCCGTTTAAAATTAGGCTTGGCGTCTCGCGAAAGTCTTTGCGCTCGATCAGATGTTTCAAAATAAATTGTGCATGAAAGCCCTGAGTATTGTGGACTATACAAATGACTGAGCCGATATTTTTTTTGCATGCCAGAACCAAATCAATCAACTGTTTGACCGGCTCATCCGCGAACTCGTACTCTCGTGTCCCGCAAAAATTGCACGGCTCCGAGATATTGTCGTCGTGTAGACAGGCGCTACACACCTGCTGTACATCGCACAGATTCACAACGTGTATGCATGTCCTATCATCGCCCACCACGATGTCCGACTGCTGGGTCTCAAAATCATAAAATACATACAATGTCTGCTTCTCCCTTGCAGTACTCCTCTGACGTGATGCAGTAAGAGGCTGCATATAGCATAAGTGTCCGATTGGCTGTATCCGGTTATATATTTTACAACAGACATTATCGCACATGTGTGCAGACGTATTACTAATTCTAATACTTCTACAACATCCCGAGCAGATCTTCAAACCTTTGTATACCGTGTGACCCTTATCAAATGAATCGGCTTTTAGATGATTGAGATAACAGGTCTGGTCGAAAAATATTCTAGTGCATCGCGGACACTCTGAACGCACGCCAGACTGCGGGTCACGTGCGCAAGGTGGCCTCTGTAGACCACTACGATATCGATTTGGACATAGGTGCTTTCTATCACTTACGATTTTTCTATTGCACAACAAACAATATCCCCGACTACCGGCTGCTGCTACCAAGTTCAAAATGGGGTGATAGTGCCGCGTGTTCTCATAATACATAATGTGGAGAGTATATCTGACTGTATTCCCGACATTGTAGACATATTCGTACAATGGTTTATCACCACGAGTAAATCCGTGAAACGAAAATACCACTATAGACACATCTAAACAGGCGTAATACTCCTGAAATAGTTTTATCTCTGGTAGACCGCAGCCGATTTCGGGTACGATAACTCTAGCGCTATTACAAAGCTTTAGAGCCCTCTCTTTTTGAAATTTGCCATTGCCTTGTTTGACTTTATCCCACATTTTCTGCAGATATTCCGTGCGAGCATCACTGCGAATGGCGTGTATATGCGCGCTCACGAGTGATCTAACTAGACAGAGATTATCCGTATTTCGAATGTTCAGAATGGAGCGTTTGAAGACTGATTCGGATGTAAGCGTGACTTGACCACGTCCCTGAGGTACCGACACCGTATTCACAGTGATTGTCAGTGCCTCGTCAATCTCAGGACCGTCATTACTTTGCGAAACGCTTTTCAAATGTTCGAGTATATCGCTTACAATCAATTCTCGCACTTGTCTATACGAAATCCACACAACACCATGACGAATCTGCGTCGAGTTTATAGATATGCCGATAAACTCGGTGGGCCCAGTATTCTTACACATGTACCTGTGGATTTCGTGTAGACTGCGACTTAGCAACTTTGAGACGTCTATGTTGAATGACGGCGGTCGACGAATACTGATGATTGCCTCACGACCATTTAGACAAAATATCGGATAGTATTTTGTATGCTCTTGATGAATTATGATGTACAGCCACACTGATTCTTCTTCAACCCCACCACTACAACCACCACCATCACTACCATCACCCTCCTGCAAGAAATTGTCTATTTTTTTAATATGTACTCTGTCATTTACTATTGCTACTGCTATCATTGTCAATAGCGCATGAAATTTTTACATGCAGTAGTCTCGTCGTTGTCCTCACCATCATCCGTATCATGTCCTTATGTCTCGTCACCACTTAAAGCGGTAGAACTTGAAGAAGAGGTGGAAGATTGCGAGGATGACGATGCATCGGAGACTACTCCATCGTCATATTCTTCTTCTTCTTTTTTTGGGCCGCTGATCCCCATGTTAATGTTAGCATTAATGGTATCGTCGTCATCGTCATGATTCTCCTTAATAGGTCTTGCCATGTACGACGTAGATGACTCTGGTGTAATGATCAACGCTGCATTAATCTCCATTACTTCAGCACTCTTAAGCACTTTTGATTCGTCTGAATTCGGGGCAGCAGCAGCAGTCGGCGAAACAGTGGTTTAATGCCACCTCTGCAGGCTTCTCTTCCAACCTCTTCTCATCATTATCATTATCCAGCTGAACACGCTCTATCACGGCATCTCCTTCGAGATCAGACATCATATTATCGAGATCTATAAAACATTAAAATTTGCTGCACGATGTCCTTGACTTGCCAGGCCGACTGCATTCCACGACGCTGGATACTCTCGCCAATAATACAAATAATATCTACCTCGCTTTCGAAGAAACCACGATTGAATAAGATCATAATAGTGCGCAGACTGCAGAAATCTATTATATATTTGAGTCTTTGTAGAAGGTTATCGATTGAGCAATGTTTCAAAGAATGACGCCACTTATCATTGCAGAAGAAGCGCGTTGCTAGCTCGCGTAACATCACTATGCTCAAGACTTGAAACAATTCTCAATAGACGTAATTTATTCATGATGTAGATAAATTGATCTCTTGTTGAAATTTTTCGTGGCTACGGCTCAACAGCTTAGTAGTGTGGTTTTATTGAGTTAGGTGGCACAAGACAATGTCTATCAACCAACCAATCACGTGTGGGCTGGGTTAATCTGAGCGAGAAAGAGATTAAGGTATAGTCGATGACGTAAAGCAGTATAAATTTAATTGATTTTTTTTATTAACGATCTATTTTTTACAACAATAATGTACGCTATTCTAAAGTTAATTTAGATAAACTTTCCGATATGTCGTCAATATCCATATTAATAATTTTTATGTCGTGCTCTACACTTCTTAATCTACTTAAAGTAATACCCGTAAATAAACCTAAATGCGTGCGCATCTTATCTAATTTAAAAGTATATTTATTCACAGCTTTAATAACATTATTAGTAATCTTCCAATGAACGCCACTGTCATTTCGGAGTTTTAATAGTAAATCGTGAACACGTCCATGCTCAGCTGTTAATAAGCGGAATTCTTTAAGCATTCTATTTTCAAGACTCTTTCTTTATCTTCATTCATTAAACTGATAACCATGGTCGTGAGTTCGTCAATTCGTCTGTGCGCAGGTCCGTTAGGCTTGATTCTAGTGGGTTAATCATCTCTAAAATATAAGTATATACCCTTGAAATATATTTAGCCGTACGTGGTTTATGTATTAAAAATTTATTAATTACCTCTCAATTTCAATGAGTCTTTGGCCTCTTGTCAAAGTCTCTCGTTGAAGATGTCCACTTACAGCTGATCAAGATATTCTCTTAGTAAGGAAGTCTCACTGGCTTACTGCTGAAGGTAGTGTCTGATGTAAGTTACTGCTGCTACTGCTGAACACTGTGTGATGGCTAACTACCTTACTTCGGTCGCTTTTATAGTGCCAGCAGGCCACGAATCTTGGTCTATAGAGGGGTGTTTTGCTGACGATGCTGAGAATTTAGTTGAAACCTGAAGAAGTATAATGCTGACCACATTTCCTAAAACTTGGTTGAAGCTGGATATAATGCTGACCACATTTTCAAGAACTCAGTCGAGATTTCGTAAAAAGTTCATCATGTTTTCTTAGATCAAACTGAATATAGTGCTGACCACACTTTTGAGAAGTCTTGAAGAGTACAATAGGTGACGCAGATGTCGCCCAATCAGCTACATCAGCAAAAATTGCAACGAAAACTCTGTACTTTTTCGTTATTCTATTGTTGTATGATATCGTGTATAGCAAATACAGAATATATACTTGATAATACAATCGATTTTTTATTTATAATAGTCAAAAAATGAGCGAGAATGGTTTAATTGTATTAGGAGTATATGTAGAGCGAGAAAAAGGCAGCTCCCGATAATACATGAGAGGAGAGAAGGTGAGGTGACTACGTTTTCTTGGATGAAACTGAATATAGTGCTGACCACGTTTTCTTAGATGAAACCGAATAGAGTGCTGACCACACTTTCAGCAGAAGTCTGAAAAATCCATCGCCCCATCCAGCTTTAGCTACATCAGCAAAAATTATTTATTTATTCGAATAAATGTGTACAAGTCGTCAGTCTGGTGCTGTCGCTCGGTGAGGTAAGATCTTCTTTACTCTAAGAACCTATTATTCATTATGTATTTATGTGAAAAATACATCGATAGATCGATCTATTTGTCGTCAATACCCAGCCAATTGGTTCGAAAGTCGGGTCACTGGAAAGCTCTTGAGTTGTGTTCAAGAAAATCCTTATCCCGCGAAATTATCTGATCAATAATTATGGAGATATAAATCAGTCGATAATCAATAATCAACTGATTGACTTGGAAGTTTGGTCTCTGTATAGCTCTTGAGTTGTGTTTAATAAAAGTCTTATCCCGCGAAATTATCTGATCAATAGTTTCGGAGATATTCATCGATCCATAACCAATAATCAGCCGATTGACTAGGAAGTTAGGTCACTGGATAGCTCTTGAATTGTGTTCAAAAAAATCCTTATCCCGCGAAATTATCTGATCAATAGTTTCGGAGATATTCATCGATCGATAACCAATAATCAACCGATTGGGTTGGATGTTGGGTCACGGGATAGCTTCTGAGTTGTGTTTCATAAAATCATGATCCCACGAAATTATCGGGTCAATAGTTTCGGAGATATGAGCGATTGATTGATTTTCCAAAAATTTGGAAATTCTTAAAACTAGGCCAATCGCTTCGTGTCGCATGTCGTTGAATAGCTTATGGGGAGTACTTCAAAAGTTGATTATTCCGCGAATTAATCTACTCATAATCTTCGAAGATATTGAGGTGGGCCAAATAAAAAATTAGGTGGTATCAAATTTCATCTCGCGGAGTCTGTATTGGAGGACCACTACTATACGTAGAAATAAGGGTGGGCCAAGCCCAAATTTTGGAGTGGTATCGAATTTCATGTTCAGCAAGGATCCACCGATGTTTACCGATACATCCACCAATATTTAATTGATTTATTTATGCAAATCTATAGTTAAAAGATGTGTTAATGAATAGGCTAATATATTAATAAAGGAGGTGGCTGATTTACATTCTATGTCCGCCATTATAATGGACTCTGAGAGAGAGAGGGAGGGAGGGAGGGAGGGAGAGGGAGGGAGGGAGGGAGAGAGAGAGAGTTACGAAAATTCATGCGAGAATCGTGGCAATGGGTGAAAAATACCATTCCCACGTATACGCTAGACGAGGTTGCTACCTTCATGACGTGCACGCCTACCAGATTAACACCGCTTGTTGAATTCGTGGAGTATGGGTCGCCGATGCTGCCCGAATTGTATCTCGAGTTATTAAAGGAAGAAGCGGAGGAAGAGGCGAGACGGCTACTTCACAAGGAAGAAGAGGCTGCTAGGGTCACTCTTCTAGCTGACTCTTCGTCCTAGGAGGAGGAGGAGGAGGAGGAGGAGGGTGGTACTGATGTCGAGATGGATTTGCGAAGTCTGCTCGACTCAGGGGTCGACAGCGTTACCAGCAGCTTGTCGACCATACCCAATAATGCTGTTGTAGAGGACGTCGACAGCAGTAGTAACAGCAACAGTAGCGGCACCTCCAATGACGAAGAAATGCCGTACGATCCTGTAAGGGACCCCAAACGAGAGACTAGGCTGCACCGGTTACTAGGAGTGAAAAAAAAATTTATGGCGCGTGCAAATGCGCTTGTTACGTCTTAAAGAGCGTGAAGACTTGACACGCGTGCGCGTAAAAATTCAGCGAGCGCGTGATCGTCGTATGGCTTTTTGCGCAATCTAAACAGAGTGCAACGTCGACATTTACCACTCCCACGAGGAGCGCGCCCGCGACGCAACGTGGATTCATGCCACGCTTGCGGTAAAATATATCGATTGCAGCATGTGCAGTGGTGGTGGAAGTGTAGAACATGTGGGGTTTGACTGGGCCCCACATGTAGCACAGAACCGGAGTATGGTGCTCATGACAACGAATAAACATTGAAACATTTTTAGTTTCTCAGTTTTTAGTTAAGTTAGTTAAGGGGTTCGGCCTGAGTTAAAACCTTCAAAAAATCGATTTTTTTTATTGACTTTTTTCATAGGAAATTATCTGTAGAATGAGATGCCGAAGTCCTTTTTACCCGAAAAAATTCCGTTGCAAAGTTATAGGCCAAATACTAAAAAAATATAATTTTTCAAAATTGCGTAGTATTGATGTTTTGTCTTATAGCACATTTGATTATTCAAAAAAATTGCTTTTTCATAGAAAATGTAAAATTAAATGTGTTTACAAACTCCTTTTGAAAACGCAATTTTATTACAAAAAAAACATATTATTTATTGAATCATTACATACTATAAATAGCTAATTTTTATAAAACCGTAGCTTTTATCTTTATTTTGAATGTTCAAAATAAAATAAATTTAGAATTTAAATTTAGTCTTGTCATTTTTAATCAAACTTATAAAGGGGTAAAAAAACATACGTGCAAATTTAAATTACCGCCTGAAAACATGGCATCTTACAGCATATGGAAAATGAAATCACTGTTTTACCGATCTAATCGAGTTTGTATTCAGACATCAGCTGTTTCATCTGCTGTCTGTAGTTTAGTGTAAGCTTGATGTTATTGTGCTGTTGTGATAACTTCTGAGTCTACTAGTCTTCAAATTGAGATAAGTGTTTGGATTATAAACAACATATTATTTGTGAAGAATTTGTTCTTTGTGAGTTTATTTTTTATTTTTAGGTGTACGGGCTATGAATATCATGCGTACAAGAAAATGCCTGTGTTAAATGATCTCAAAGCAGCTCAAAGTCTACTGTTTGTTGTTGTTAACAATCCTGTTAATTAATGGGTAAGCAATAACAAAAATTATATTCTTGTAAAATATGCTGACTGTCAATGCGTATTAAAAAGTTACATTTCAATTTCAGCTTTCGATACTGGTATATCTACATGTATAGCACCCGGGTCTTCATATATGCCTTAATACATAGGTATCTCATGCCAAAACATAAGAAAAGTATGCTAAGCAGTTCATGTAAGTACTGCCTGATAAATATACATAAGTGTCTTGATAAACTTTAAATGAATTTTTCTCAGTTTTGCCATTTCTATGATTTTAGGTCCTTTGCCGCAAGTTTTCTCAGCAACGATAAGACCAATCAGGCTGAAATTTTGTGGAAAACTCCAGCATATCTTTCTTCACTGCTTGAGCGAAGCAGAATTGACTAATACAAGATAAAAGTCAATGTTACGTATGTGAATATATGTAATATTCACTAAAATTACTAATATAATCAATTTATGATTTACTAAATATTTAAAATTTATATTTTGTAGAAAAGTCTTGCGCTCAAGCAGTGAAGAAACATGTTCAGAAGATTTTCCATCCTGTCTGGTGTCAATTCATCATCTGGATGCTGAGATATCCTGCGGCAAAGGGAAAAAAGTGCTGAAAATTAGTGATTTATAAATGTAATTGTTGACAATGCAAGTATAGATGTATCATTTTTTTTAAATAGTTAAAAATATGTTTAATACCTACATTTTAAGTAGGAGAAAGATTTTTTTTGATACTATGAATAAATAATTTTTTTCAGCCTATTACTTATTAATGTCTTTTTAACAGGTTTAACTCAGGCCGAACCCCTTAAAAAGATTAATAAATTCTATATCACTAATTAGACCGTTGAGTTTTACCTTTAAATTATACGCCTTAAAAGAATAAACTTAATTTTATACGCCTTAAAAGAATAATCTTAATTATTATGAATAATAATATTGCAAGAGCTGCCTTTAAAAGCTGGCTTTTTACAATAAAATGCTTTAGCTGCGGGTATACGCTGCAGCACATCTGCACTTTTGAGATCTTCACCTAAATGTTCTATATCTGTATTCAAGCGTATCTTGAGCTCAATATTATTCAAATAGTTAAAAGGATTACAAAAGAGTAATACAATATCCTCTCAGGGTTTCTTCGCCAATTTTTAACTCTAAATAATACAGTATTTATGAAATATTCAATTTCTAAAATTTAAATTTTGAAATTATAGAATATTATGAACTACTATTTTATTCAAACTTAAACCTAAGTAGTAGATAGGCTATAGGCATACTGGAACATAGGCGTTCTGGAACAATGGATCCCCTCTCTTTTCTGTTCCAGTACGCCTACAGTATACTGAAACAGTGGATCCCCTCCCTTGCTGTTCCAGTATGCCTACAGTATACTGAAACAGTGGATCCCCTCCCTTGTTGTTCCAGTATACCTACGGGTTCTGGCATGCACTGCCCCTCTCTCAAAGCCAGAACCCGTAAGAAGAGAGGGGAATTACTTCCCCCCTCTTTTGTTCCAGTTTGCCTATAGCTTTCTCTACTTATCTTTTTTTTAATTTTTTTATTTAATTTTTTTTTCTTACCAATCTTTGTATGACTGATAAAACATTTTCATTAGTTTAACATTGTGTAATGCACATTCAGTCTTATAAATAGGATTATGGTTTATGCACATAGTTACACATTTAACAGAAGATCTTGATGAATATCCATATTGTTGAATGTTGTGAACTGGTAATTTAAAACGTTGCAACCACTTTTTCCTTAGCTCATCTAAGACTAAAATTTTGATAGCATCTTGCAACGATTCACGGACCAGGTTTCCAATTTGACAGTAATCAAGCCCATTCGTGTTCCAGGCTATTCCATGATAATTACGTTTGAGCCACAAATTTTCTGCTTGCAGTTTATTAGAAAGTCTATGCAACGAGAATGGATTCTTGAATAGATGAACTATAGGATCTCCACTGTGATTAAGAGGAATAATTGCTATTTCCTTTAGAATATAATCACCTCCCATTTGCTTAAAACCAACCATGTCTACTGCGTACTCCATTTTTTTTATTTATTTGTTTTTAAACAAGCTTCTTTACCTCTCCACTAACAGGATTGTACTGAGTAATGCGATCATGCAAGATCAGACAGTAAGCTGATGTAGATGCTGGGAAAGGCTTTAAAGCTTCAATTTCTAGACGCACATCCACAGGAGCGTTTTTTAGACTTTCATTTTGCCGTGAACAGTCAATAACTACGAGTGGAACATTATTAATATAATCTTCTTTATCCAACAATTGTTGCGGATCTCTTCCATAGTAGCTTCTTTGAAAATCAACATACATGTCATAGAGCATTGCATACTGATTTTTAAATATGTCAATGTTCAGATTACCGTATGGATAAGATTTTGAATTCAAGAAAAGTTTTACATTACTAATTTCACAATGATCAAATCTGCTGCAATTTGCATCTTTAACATCTTTTCGCTTAGTTTGTAATCCAATTATTACAAAACGAGGTTTTTCCATTTGATTTGAAGTTTTTACTGTCCATACGTGCTTATTGGCTGCTGGAAGTGATGGGTATTCAAATAACTCCCAGGAACGATAACACATAGAGATTGGATTGTCTTTACCAATAAAATTCAATAGCTGAATTTTTTGTTTGTCAGAAGCAACGACATGTGGCATTAACCACTCTATCTTTAATATCTTTATTTCAAAGTTTTCATAAGTAGCAGCAGCACCTGCAGCAGCAGTACTTTGTTGAATTACTGCATTGACATCACTTCTTGATCTAGTGAGAATGAGTTCGTGCTTCATATTAACTACCACCTTTTTATAATCTTCTGCAAAACCCAAGACCATGCTCAAAGGAATGCAGCCTTCAAAGTATCCCGCATTATTTTTCACAGACGATTCTGATTCATTCAAACCTTCCCATCCTGCATTTTTTAAAGCGAAAGCTTGCCTCGGTGTAAATGAAGGCCATCCTTTCATAAGACTGGTCATACCAACATTTTTACATTTATCAATCTCCACCGCATTCATTTCATATCGAATTTCATCAAACAGATTGCAAATTCCATTGTTTGCAAAATCAGTTTTAGCTACTGCTGTTCCATCTGGTTTTCTTAATGTTCCATAGACGCGAACATAACTGCGAGACGGTAAGAGACATAGATCTTGATGCTGGATGGAAATACGAATTTCATCACTGTTATTAAAACTCAATGAAGAGTATGGCTGGTATGAATGTAATTCGTACTGAGCAATAGACTCATCGAATACGACACCTGATTGAATATGAAGAATTTCGTCCATTTTTCTGGAAGCAGCAGAGAATTATGCAACTTATTTTTTTCCACGAACTTTTAGTCCTATGCTTTTGAGGAACTGTACGCTCCGCCGTGTTAACGGTTTGACTTTCTTTTGTCGACTGATGGATGTTTGACATTGTGGTTGTCTTATATGCACGTTAGAATTGAAAACAATACCCATTATATCGCTTTGATGTGAAGTCTAATAGTAATTTCCTCTCCTCGAAAATTCACCAAGTGTCCGTCTTGATCCACGATTCGAATTTGAAGATTATCTATGCACTTAACACTAAGTGGAAGATAAATGACATGAGACGGAACTTCTACGATTTTGAATCCTGGAGGTACTCTGGGGAAGAATTCGTGGATTGTGTGTACCTTTTTGTTATTGATGTATGCACCAGTAGTAATGTTGCACTCTACTCTGAGTGCATTTATCTTCAATATTTTTACTGGTAAATCAGAATTATGATTGATTTTTTCTTTGAGAATGCGTGGAGCAAAACCAAGAAGACGACCTATAGAATTATTAGGCGTAAAATCTAGTGGATGACTGCATTTAATTTCACTTCTAAGAGTATTATTGTTAGCTTTCAAGTTGAATTCAATTTTTTTAGATTTCAAAGATTCATTCAAAAATTTGTTAATAGCGTCTACCTCGTAACTTCCAGTAGGAATAGTTATTGTATCTCCGTTTTTTATATGAAGTTTATTATTTGTTTCATCTACATTGGGAATTGAGTTAAATGTTAAGAGTTCAACTAATCCCAAAGCGTATTTCTTATGCTGTGTCAGTTCTATTGACGGAAAATATTGTGCTTCTAAAACAGAAGAATTTCCTGAAAGACTCAATGTAAAACTATCTTCCATGACTGATTGAAAGAGAATGAATGAATTTCAGTAATGATTGCCTTTTTATAGACAATCGCTTAAGAATCGAAGACAAAGATGGCCACAAATAAATGTGTTAAAATTTTGATATCTTTTATAGTTATATTTTACTTCTTTCACATTTAAGTACTTCATAAGCTCAATAGGAGGTCTAAGATCACCAAAACTGTCAAAGTAAATGACTTTAGAACCATTTTTTCGATAACACACCCAGTGTGTGCCTTGTTTTGATAATCATCTAAATTAACAATAGCAGATTCATTATGCCAAGGGCCATTTGAAGGTAGATTATTTCTCATGAAAACACCTCTAAAATTTGGAATTTT